>OY804596.1:64676698-64826208 GCA_963680895.1 Fragum sueziense | reverse complement strand
CGTGATGCAACAATTTCAGAAAATCTTCAATAATGTTGTTAATACTTTACCGATTTGAATTCAGTTTGAAGCAGAGGTGAACAGACGTCACGCATTAGATGAACATGTTAGATTTTCAAAAAAAATCAGCTGATAAAAAAGTAATTGAATATCAACCAAAAATTTGGTTTATCCTAAATAACTTTTTCATCAGTTAATTTTTCAAAAATCTATTACAAACAGCTTATTTCTGACATTTTCTAAACTTCTCTGCTTCAAACCGAATTCAAATTGGTCAAGTATTGACAAAAATATTAATGATTTTCTGAAATTTTAAGTCAAGTGATTAACCACCCTGGAGATTTGGACGTGCGTACACGTGTATGAACAGTCTGCGACAGAAGGATAGGACGTAGTGGTCGAAATACGACCTCCGGCGGCGTATACAATTTGAGGAGAAATGGGCTTGTGAAAACATTGATGCGTAAAGAAAGAAATGCTGATAATCAGTATTTCTCCTTTTGCCTCAATGTTTTCGGTGCTTTATTGTACCCATCTTTTCTTGCAAGGTTTTAACCAACATTAAGTGTGGTAATTAACGGGCGTTTCGGGAAGTACATATTCAAAGGAAATGCAGATGACAATACAATTAGTACTACTCTCATTATTCTCCTCTTCGATTTGGTAGAAAATATTGACAGAAAAGAAGAAAACGCTGGTAATAAGTATGTTTTCCTTTTAAGGCACTTTTATCGAGCACTTTTCTCTGTCAATAGTCGGAACTCTTGGTTGACCCTTTCCAAAACGACAAAATGTTACGACAGTACAACTTGAAATCTGTTGAGTGCGATAAAATGGATGATAATGAGCATAGGGTTTGTGAACAAAATAGCCGAAAAACATCGAGAGAAAGGAGGAAACACTGATTGTCATCATTTTCTTCCTTCGTTTCAATGTTTTCCAAAGCCTTTTTATGCTATTAGGGTCACTACATCCAGATTTTGTTCAGGAAATGGTAGGCTAATACCCCCTCACACATAGCTCGCGACCTTACTGCGACCTGAAAACTAGTAAAGTAGCATTTTTCTTTCGAAAGTCGTTTGGTTTTCTTTCAAATTTCCAAATTTCTCTCGCCGACGGTCCGGGGCTCCGCAGTCTTTTGTTCTGTACGTTTTTTCTACGTCCTCAATACGACCCTTCTACGTCCATGACGTTTTCCCTTCGACTGTAGGCCTATTGCGTCCCTTCGGCGACCCCACGGCGATCCAGCTGCGACTGTGCTACGTCCTCTGTGTTCTTACGGTGACTCTAGGGCGACTATTGCGTTTGTCCGGCGACTGCAAGACAACCCTACTACGTCCTTGCTACGTCTATGAAAATAATACTTTTTTGCACTAAATTTCGTTCTGAGTCTGACATTCAACGAGTGAAGACGTATATTTAAGTAGCAGTCCACCTAAGAATCATGCAAAAGGTGATTTATCCATAGTCACAGATCTATCTACATCTAATGTGTCTTAATTAATGTAACTTTAGTCGTGAAATACAAAAAATAACTCAAATTCGCTGAAAGTCTTACCGATGACATTGTTCTTAGGGGCCCTTAGCAACAAGGAAATTGCATTCTAATTTTGATAAAGAGGCATCAAATTTTGATCATATTTTTCAAGAATTTCTGTGCAATATCATTGAAGAAAGTTTTTATTTTCAAGTAGTACAATATCTTAAAAATCAAAAATCATGAAATAAAACGGTTGGTGTTATTGCACTTTGGTTACCATAGCAACCAATTCAATCAGAATTGACAATTTTGAAAATGCTGAAAATACAGCAATTTACGGGATAATTTTTTCCAAAAATCATGGGGCCGCACAACATAGTTGTCACTTGCAAAACTTTCTACCATTACTGGGCTAAAACATATCAAAAATAATCCACTGTAGCATATTACAGATTTTTTTGAAATTTCAGTTATTTATGGGAAGGGTTTACCAAAAATCCACGATATTATTGCTCTTATGGTATAAATATTAATACATGTTTAGCCCTAAAAAGACTAGATATGTTTACATCAGAACACTTATATGTCTTCAATCGCTGCTAGCAAAAATATTTTAATGTCTTTTCACAATTTTATGTTTAAGTTACCATGGGAACGGTTGCTAGGCAACAATATGGTGATGTAATTATCTCATTTTTCACAAACAATGGACAAAATTTATGTTTTGCAGCAATTTGTACATGTTTTCTAATGTTTTCATTGAAGTTAAATAATAATTACTACATTTTCTTTAAAAAGAACAAAGAGAAACATCTGTTTCAATCAATTATTCAATTTACTGTATTAAACCTTAGCAACAGTCGTAGCAACGAGCATATTAACAACCTGTCATACATATCTACAAGAAATGCATAAGGAATTAAAATGAATTGTGAAGTTGTGATAATAGTCTAAATCTTGTTACGTAAGTCCCTAATAACATACTCTTTAAGAAAATGCCTAGTCGCATCATTGGCAAAAATTATGGTGGCCATTTTGAATTTCAAAATGGCTGCCAGTAAGAAATGTAAAGGTAATGGTCCTGCTCTCTGACGACGTAGAAACCTGATTAAATTGATTTGAATTGTGTTAAAAGTCTAAATTTTGTTGCCTAAGTCCCTGTTAACATGTTTTTTGGGGTTATTTAAAATGCCGAGACACATGATTGGTAAAAAATATGGAAGCCATTTTGAATTTTCAACATGGCTGCCATAAGAATATGTAATGGTAATGCTCTGTGACGTTGTAGAAATACGATTTATATAATTTGAAATGTGATAAAAGTCTTAATCTTGTTGCATAAGTCCCTAAAACATATTTTAAAAAGAAAAATGCTGAGACACATGATTGGTAAAAATTATGGCGGCCACATTGATTTTCAAAATGGCCGCCAGTAAATAACAGTGATAACAGTCTTACTCTCTAGATAACGACATAGAAACCTGATTGAATTAATTTGAATTATGATGAAAGACTAAATCTTGTTGCATAAGTCCCTAATAACATACTATTTAAGAAAATGCTGAAACGCATACCTGTTTAAAATAATGGCTGCCATTTTGAATTTCAAAATGGCTGCCAGCAAGAAAAGGCTACAGTTCTGCTCTCTGGCGACATAGAAACCTGATTTAATTCCTTTAAATAGTGATGAATGGCTAAATCTTGTTGCTTAAGTCCCCAGTAACATACTTTTTAGGAAAATGCTGAGACAAATGAACGGTTAGAATTATGGCAGCCATCTTGAATTTCAAAATGGCCGCCAGTTAAAAATAAGGATTCTGCTCTCTGACGACATAGAAACATGATTTAATTAATTTGAATTGTGATGAAAGTCTAAATACTTTTAAATGAGTCCATAGTAACATTCTTTTTAGAAAAATACCGAGTCTTAGAATTGATGAGAATTATGGCGGCCATCTTAAATTTCGTATTTTATCTATTAACCAATCAGATCCTTCATTTCATCCATCAATTTTATGGTATGTCACTATGAAGGGAAAGGTTGTTAACCGCCTCTCTCGTTCGCACGCTTCGGTTTCGCATTTTTTACTCCTGCTCGCGTAAAATTTAAGCGTCGATGCCTATTTTTTCAACTGCTCGCGTAAACGCATCGACGCATAAAATTTACGCGAGCAGTTGAAAATATATGCGTCGACGCGTATTTTTTATGCGTGCACGCTCTATATAGACTTTTGACCCATCTAGTACGTCATAGTAAACATGACATAATAGAGTACAGCTGAACTGCTTGCATTTTTCTTTTTTTGCCTACAACATTCTAACACCAAAAAAGTTCGGGTGGAAAATTGCTGTGATTTTCCATCACGACCGTAGCGTTTTTCCACTCTCAATCTCCGCTCTTCACTGGTGTTATGCAGTTGGAATAGGCTTCATTTATATTATCAGATTAGATGATCAGAACTCGGTAACAGAAAAACTTCAATTCCTCGGAATCTGCCCGGCTTTAGGCATTTTTTCCACTCTCTGTCACAGAAGCTCTTGCATATCGCCTCTGTTATGGGATCAAAAGAATAAAAAATAGTCCCATTTTAATAAGGATGAATAAGAAAATAGTCCCATTTTAACTAGATTAATGCTTAAATTTGAGAGCACTTGTGATGCAAACAGAATAATAATTTCTTTCTCCAATGAAAAATACATGAGATGAAACAGTTACACAGAAACTAAGGATGTTATCCGTCGGCACACCACTATTTGTGGACTCTAGCCGAGGTAGAGCCTTGCAGAGATGATACGTGAAGAGCAACGAACGATCACTTTGCTGTGAGAATGCAATTTTTCCCACATTGTAGGAAAATCTTTAGATTTTCTTTTATGGATCTTGTATTGGAACTTTTTTTCAATTGTACACATTGTATACTCAATGTATATTTATTTGCAGATTTGAAAACAACCATTTAAACATGAGGGTTCTTTTTAGAAATTAAGATTTCTGAAAAATGCATCATTGTCAATATGGCAACATAATAACAAAATGTAAATAATTGAAATATTTTCATGAGGAACCTTAGAATATAATAGATTTATAACTGTAAGATTCTTAAATCTAGATTGACCTTTTCACCTACCAGGATGAAACATGTCGTTACTTAATATTCCATTTTCAATGTTGTTGCTAAGGGAAAGAAATGGTTGCTAACGAATTAAACGTTTTGTTTTAATGGGCAAATACATGTATGTGTAAATTGTTGTTCTGCGTAATATTTTGGTTATTTCTTTTTTTAGAACGATATGTCAAAACTATGTTTATGATTTATTTTATCTCAAGTCTTGTTATTTTTCCATAAATTCGCTATTTTAAGGACATTTTTTCAAGATTTCTTCTAAAAATGCTTTACTTTTTCAATAATACTTCTTATTAAGGGGCTTTTCCTCAATTTCAAACACAATGGAAAGTATGTTTATCTAAATACGGATTTAGGAAAAAATAACACCATGGTATATTTTTCAAAATTGCAAAGAATTGAAAAGAAGATCCTTTTTTCATCACCATAGCAACATAACAACAAGACGTAAAGTTTAAATATATTTTAATGCTATTTAGTATATTAAAGATTGATTATTAATGTATGAAATTGAATTGAAGTTGTAAATGCGAATAAAATCTGTATCAAAACCACTAAACAAACTATTTTGATTATTTCCACAGTTCCACAGTGTTCTTGACAACAACTAAAATTGTCGCACAAATGGAATTATGTTTAGTTTCATTGACATAGTCAGAAATTTATGAAATACCAACCTTTTATATGCTTTTTCGTGAATTTGGTGTGGGCTAAATTATA
This sequence comes from Fragum sueziense, assembly GCA_963680895.1. Taxonomy (NCBI): domain Eukaryota; kingdom Metazoa; phylum Mollusca; class Bivalvia; order Cardiida; family Cardiidae; genus Fragum; species Fragum sueziense. The sequence continues at coordinate 64,820,883 of OY804596.1, read as the reverse complement.
CGAAATGATGTTTATATCAGTTTTCTATTAAGTCAGTGGGCAGAATAATGGCCTCTGCAGCTTTTTGTCGGCGGCCATTTTGAAATTCAAGATGGCCGCCAATCAGTTTGGCCCATTACACGAGTCCCACAGCTTTCTTCAAGTCTATGTTTTATGGCATGTCTATGCGGAGTTTCTTTTTACGATCACATTTTCAAAATATGTTCGTTTTCTAGTTATATATGTATGGTATGCCAAAGGCATGTTATTCCCACTTTAGCTAGCTTAAATGGCAAAATGAGTACTTAATTGTAATAAAGCATCCTTCTTTTTTCTTTTAAACGAAAATACAACAAGTCCTATATGATTAAAATTTAAAAAATGAACAATGTATATAAAATTGATGCAAAAATATCTAAAATGCCTATATTTTGTTAATTTTGAGATATTCGCATCACTAAATTGTTGCCTAGCAACCGTTCCCATGGTAACTTAAACATAAAATTGTGAAACGATATTAAGATATTTTGCTAGCAGCGATTGAAGACATATAAGTGTTCTGATGTAAACATACCTAGTCTTTTTAGGGCTAAACATGTATTAATATTTATACCATAAGAGCAATAAAATCGTGGATTTTTGGTAAACCCTTCCCATAAATAACTGAAATTTCTGAAAAATCTGTAATATGCTACAGTGGATTATTTTTGATATGTTTTAGCCCAGTAATGGTAAAATGTTTTGCAAGTGGCAACTATGTTGTGTGGCCCCATGATTTTTGGAAAAAATTATCCTGTAAATTGCTGTATTTTCAGCATTTTCAAAATTGTCAATTTTGATTGAATTGGTTGCTATGGTAAACAAAGTGCAATAACACCAACCGTTTTATTTCATGATTCATAGATTCTTAAGATATTGTACTACTTGCAAATAAAAACTTTCTTCAATGACATGCACAGAAATCTTTGAAAAATATGATGAAAATTTGATGCCTCTTTATCAAAATTAGAATGCAATTTCCTTGTTGCTAAGGGCCCCTAACAACAATGTCATCGGTAAGACTTTCAGCGAATTTGATTTTATTTTTGTGTTTTATGACTAAAGTTACATTAGTTAAGACACATTAGGTGTAAATCTGTGACTATGGATAAATCACTTTTTCCTGATTTTGCATGATTCTTAGATGGACTGCTACTTTTAAAATTAGTTTTAAGTTTAATCATCCACATTATTCTAAAGATGAGAGACGAACGAGGCAAACGAGCGGGGGCCTAGATAAGGTGCTACAAATTGACCCAGTCGCCGATTCAGATAAATTAAGATATCAATGAAGTTGGCATATTTACCAAAATGCAAAATTATATACTGATCCAAATTCAAAGATTTTTGTAGGTGAATGAATCATTACAATTTTGTCTTTCTTGGTAGAAAACATAGTGTGAAATGAGCAATTTCTTGTAATTTCATCAGCGACTCTACAGCGTCCTTAGTGCGAGTGTACAACATCTATTGCGTTCTAATTATGTCCTTACTACGATGCTGCTGCGACTATGGCGACTCCACTGAGATCCCACGACGATCTAACCAGGACGCAGTAAGAACGCATGAAATAAAAATATGTTCTGCGACTGTTTTGTGCATGTTCAAATTGTCGCCGACGGTCTGCGACCTTGTGCGTCCTTACAACGACCTCGCTTCGTCCCTGCTGCGTCCACGGCGACTGTGCTGCGTTCCGTGTCCTAGCAGGGTCACAGTGAGGATACAGTAAGGTCTCGTGGTATGCGTGAGGGGGATATCATACCCCCTCACACATACCACGCGACCTTACTAGTATAAACATGCCATGTATTTTGCATACTATTCAGATGGTTATCAGCGCACAAACTCGTTAGTAAACAGAGAGACAGACTTACCTCTCTAGCCATAGGAAAACAAGAGTGCCATGGTCGCAATATATGCCACCCCAGAGACTAAGTTTTAAGGGGGCATAAACAGGCAACAAGAGCTGTCCGAAGACAGCGCGCTCGACTTTTTAAGTTGCTTAGTATAAAGGGGGCATAACTCCAAATATAGTAGAGCCAGGGTCATGGGCATCAAAGGGTGTGATGGTGAATAAGTATTCCAAGTTTGGGTTGAATCCCTTTGATAGTATGGAAGTTATTGGTGTTTGAAAAAACTTTAACATTTGTTGCAACGCCGACGCCAACGCCCGGGAGACAGTATAAGCTCTCATTTTCTTCGAAAAGTCGAGCAAAAAATTAATGAACCATATAATCCTTCCTACATGCACATCTACCAATTGAGGTGATACATGTAACATTGAACAAGTTTCAAAAAAATCCAGTCAGAAACTTAGGAAGAGTTGCGCTCACAAGAAAAGTAGACGAACGTACGGATGGAAGGACATATGGACAGACGTAGAAGATAACGCCAATATACGACCGCCTCCAATGCGTCAGGGGTACATATCGTCGATGGCCGACCAAACCCCGTTTTCTTTCTTCGTCTCAATGTTTTCCAAAGCCTTTTTATGTTGGGGACAATAGAGCCAGATTTTGTTTGGGAAAGGGTTAATACTAGTATAAACATGCCATGTACTCTGCATAATATTCAGATGGTTATCAGCGCACACACGCATTAGCAAACAGACAGAGAGACAGACAAACCTTTCTAGCCATAGGAAACAAAAGCCGTCATAGACGGATTATGCTCCCCGAATAAGTGTTTGTCACAAAATAAAAACTATCATTCATTAAGCCCCCTTTTCACATGACGCATTTTTTTGTACACACATTATTTATAAAATATGGTCTAGAACATCTCATTTATCACAAAAGTACAAACTTTCATTAAATTCTGCACATCAAATGAAGAGAAAATAGAGAACAAGAGGGCCATGATGGCCCTGTATCGCTCCACTGGCTTTCAGACTATGGAATTCTTCAAGGAATACAATAGAGATCTATCCAAAAGAAGATTCATGCTACACCAGAATGGAATCCAATAAGTGATTATGGAGGAAAAATGTTTATAAAATTTTCTTAAAATTACACTATGTTTCAAATATAGCGAAAAATAAGCCTAGCCCACAGCGGCCAAGTTTTTCATCCGATCGTGAAGGAATTTGGAAGAGATACATGCAAGGAAGATTCCTCTGAAGTTTGGATGAAATTGGTCCAGTAGTTTTGGAGAAAAAAATTGTTTAACGATTTTTCAAAAATTTAATTTAATTAAATAATTTAATTAAGTTTATCAAAATTCAAGTTCTGCACGACATTTTTGAAGGAATTATGAAATGATTCATGCAAGAAAGATTTCTGTAAAGTTTGGTTGAAATTGGTCCAGCAGTTTTGGAGAAGATTTTTTTTAAAGATTTTTCGAAAATCTAATTTAACTAATTCAATTAAAATCTAAGTTCTACACAGAAGTTATTTTTTTTAAGGAATTAAGAAGTGATTCATTCAAGGAAGATTCCTGTGAAGTTTGGTTGATATTGGTCTAGTAGTTTTGGAGAAGAAGAATTTTTATAGATTTTTCAAAAATTTAAATCAATTAAATTAATTAAAATTCAAGTTTGGCACGGATTTCATTCTTTTTATAGAATTTGGTAGAGATTCATGCAAGGAACATTTTTGTGAAGTTTGGTTGAAATTGGTCCAGTAGTTTTGGAGAAGAAGAATTTTTAAAGATTTTTCGGAAAATTTAATTCAATTAAATTAATTAAAATTCAAGTTCTGCACAGAAGATATTTTTTAAGGAATTTGGTAGAAACTCATACAAGGTAGATTCCTGTGAAGTTTGGTTGAGATTGGTCCAGTAGTTTTGGAGAAGAAGAATTTTTAATGATTTTTCAAAAAATTAAATCAATTAAATTAATTAAAATTCAAGTTCTGCACGGAATTTTTTTTTGAAGGAATTTGGTAGAGATATATGCAAGGAAGATTTCTGTGAAGTTTGATTGAAATTAGTCCAGTAGTTTTGGAGAAAAAGAATTTTTAAAGATTTTTCAAAAATTTAAATCAATTAAATTAATTTAAATTCAAGTTCTACACGGAATTTATTTTTTTAAGGAATTTGGAAGAGGTTCATACAAGGAAGATTCCTGTGAAGTTTGGTTGAAATTGGTCCAGTAGTTTTGGAGGAGAAGAATTTTTAATGATTTTTCAAAAATTTGAATCAATTAAATTAATTAAAATTCAAGTTCTGCACGGAATTTATTTTTTTGAAGGAAATTGGTAGAAATTTATGCAAGGAAGATTTCTGTGAAGTTTGATTGAAATTGGTCCAGTTGTTTTGGAGAAGAAGAATTTTTAAAGATTTTTCAAAAATTTAAATCAATTAAATTAATCAAAATTCAAGTTCTACACGGAATTTATTTTTTGGAAGGAATTTGGAAGAGGTTCATACAAGGAAGATTCCTGTGAAGTTTGGTTGAAATTGGTCCAGTAGTTTTGGAGAAGAAGATGTTTAAAGAAAAAGTTTACGCACGGACGCAAGCACGCACAGACGATGGACACAGGGCCATGACATAAGCCCCGCTGGCCTTCGGCCAGTGGAGCTAAAAACTAATTTTTACAGTAAGGCCCCTTTTTCCGTGACGCATCCTCAGATTAAGAAACGGAGAAAAAGTCCCTAGGGATTATCACAGGGAGTTCACATGGGAAGTTTCATTGAATTTGGTCCAAGGGTTGCTGAGATCTGGCTGTGGACGGACGGACAGCGTGGCGACTATATGCTCCACCGAAAATTTTTCGGGGAGCATAAAAATGCGTTAGGGGTGCATATCGTCGATGGGCGACCAAACCCTGTAACTCAAGCTTACTCATGCTGTAGTTACGTTGTTTTGATCTCACACTTGCAAAATGAAAAGATCTAAAACAAATAAAATTGAGTCACAAAAATGCTTTTATTGAGCTTTTCAACAACATTCACTTTGATACAATAACATCTATACATATTTTATTTTAAAACATTGTAAAAAGAGGAATAACCAATTTTACTGCTAGCAGCATATATATGTAAATCTTATGAAAGATTACTGTAAGGTAAATGGAAGCATAACACATTACCTGACTGTAACATTTTAGACCGGTCCAAATTCAAAGATGATGTAAAAGACAATTTCAAATGATTTGAAATTTGGTCTTTCTAGATATTACACATAGTGGAAAATAACAAAATTGCATGTGACAAGCAATTTTGTGTAAAACTTTTTGTGAAAGAAGAATCTCTTTTCCCTAAACAACTTTGAATGAAGCACGTGTAGCCTGCACCTTTTAGCCAATTACCAGATGGCAAAATTTTAGGATCGTCCAAATTCAAAGACATTGCAGACGACTATTTCCAGTGGTAGAAACTTTGCCTTTTTGGTGTTTCTGGGTAGATAACATTGTGGGAAATGTCGAAATTGCTTGTCACAAGCAATTTCTTCAATTTCCACAATATTTTCCAAAGCCATTGTCTTAAGGGGAGTCAAAAAGATTTTTATTGAGTGGGAATGAGTTAATAATGATCAGGACACAGTTCAAAGAAACATAAAACAGGCAGTGTAGACTAACATCAGACTGCATGTATATGCAGGCTGATCTTAGTCTATGCTGCCTGCAAAAATAGTAATATTTCAAATGCCATATCGGCATGACAAGATTTAACCCTTTCCCAAATGGCTAAATATTAGACTGGTCCATTTGGTTTGGTTTATTGGGGTTTTACGCCGTTTTCAACTACTAAGGTTATATTGCGATGGCTGGAGTACCTTACCATACATTCCTGTCCTTTCTCATACCAGTACTACCACAACACCCTTACTGAGCTTCCAGCTGCTCGCCCACGTAGGTTAAAGATTTCAAACCCATTGGTGGGTGACAATTTTGTCAGAAAGGGATATTTGCCGTGTATCGAACCTCGGTACCTCTCGAATGAGAGGCAGATGCGCTATCAACTGCGCCACTGCCACGGCCGGTCCAATTTGAAAGCCGCTACAGACACCAAACTTGATGTTATAGTCTGTTTTTTTCCCCTGAACCTAGCCTAAGTAATTACATGCTTCAATGGTTTTCTGCGAGACTCTCTGTTGTATATCAACACAAGAAGCATGTGCAGAATACAAAGTCACAATGATAACGGAAACTATTGACTCTACTCGACACGCTGGCGAGTATTAATTATTCCGCACCACAATAACTCATTGCATATTCGTCGACAAAGGGTGGAAAATGTTAATATAATAGCATGGAAAATATTGAGGCAAAAGGAGAAATTGCTGATCATCAGCAATTTCTTTTACCTCAATGTTTTCACAAGCCTATTCTCCTTGGGACATTAAAACCAAGTATTCTTTGGTAAAGGGTTGAAATTTCTCATCAATAATTAACAGGACTGTAGCAATGTACTTTTCACTCACAGTTAAGCACACACACATATTAACTTCATAAGTAAATCTTAAGTGATTGCAGCATACTTTTTCTTCACAATAAAGCACATACATTACAAAATGATAAAGCACACTGTAGTTTTACTTCAACATTCATACATGTTAACCCTATCCCAAACAAGACCAAGTTTTGACGTACCTAAAAGGAAAGGTTTGGGAAAACATTGAGACAAAAGAAGAAACTGCTGATAACCAGCAGTTTTTCCTTTTGTCTCAATATTTTCTGTGCTATATTATACATAAATCTTATCTTTAACAACATATATTTTGTCGTTTCAGCAACTTTAATGTAGGACAAGTCCAAATTTTTGCCGTTTGGGAAAGGGTTAAGAAACATACTTTTCACTAACAATAAAGCACACACATTACAAAATGATAAAGCACACAGTGGCTTTACATCCATCATTAAATACAACATTCATACATCTGAGGTGACGAAAAAAATGACAAATGATTTGGTCAATGTTTAAAATTTTCTCCTTTTCCCTAACAAAAATGTTCGCCTTGAACCACCTTTATTTACTAAATCTTCTGCTGTTATATGAAAGCAAACGCTTTTGTTCTGATCTCCAAAAATAACATCTTAGTTAGGAGACAATAGAATTAAATCTCACAAAACAACAAAATACATAATGGTGAAATGGCTGGAATTGCCAATAAAACATACCCGGTAATAAACATACTGGAAATATTTCTAGATCTAGATCTAACTTCTAATATTTAAAACAGTGAAATAATGCAATGCTTTGAAGTTCTTTTTCTAGCAGACTCATCAAAATTCTTGATTTCATTATGAAAAGTGGTTACTGTATGTAATGGCAAGTATTAAGTTAGTAATACTGTGAAATTGCTACATAGGCAAGACCGTCTTTTAATTATTGTATAGTTAAAATCTTGCTCAAGAAGCCATCTGAATTAAGCAATCACTCATATAAAATGATTAACATATTGAATGTCACATTAAAAACTGTAACGGTAAGTAATGTCTTATCCAATAAAGAAACATGATAATGCATGTGTGTGAGTGCAAAAAGGGACCATCCGGGAAAAGTGCAAAGTATCAGATCTAGTCAGCGGCTTTCAAAATGGAGCATTCTAGATAAAATGAAGCCCTTTTGGAAAAGATTAATTTAACTCTTCCCCAAACAAGACCTGGTTTTGACGTCCTTAATAGAAAAGGCTTTGGAAAACATTGAGACAAAAGAAGAAACTGCTGATAACCAGCAGTTTCTCCTTTTGTCTCAATATTTTCTGTGCCATATTTTACACAAATCATGTCTTTATTATCATAATTTTTGTCGTCTGCAGCAGCTTTCAAATTGGATCATCCTTAAATTTTGTTGTTTGGGAAAGGGTTAAATTGTATTTTCTACTTGTCTACAAGTTCATATCAGAAATTTGAAATCAGCTGGGTCCCATCTATTTCCTATATATGCAATATAGATATTTTGTGGGATGGGACAATTATCTTTTTAACCCTTTCCCAAACGACGAAATTTTAGGGTGATTCACTTCAAAAACTGCCACAAATGACAAAATGGATGTTATTGAGTATAGGATTTGTGTAAAGTATGGCATAGAAAATATTGAGACAAAAGGAGAAACTGCTGATTATCAGCAGTTTCTTCTTTTGTTTCAATATTTTCCCAAGCCTTTTCTATTAGGGATGTCAAAACCAGGTCTTGATTGGCAAAGGGTTAAAAAACATTAAAAAGATTGATATATCTATTCCATTAGATCTACTTGTAAGAAGTTGTAACAAATATTATTTATAGTGTAAGGGGACATTTTTTACCCTTTCCAAAACAACAAAAACGTAGACTGATCCAATTTGAATAAATTTGACGGATTGCCCAGGGGTGTACTAACAAAATTTGATTGTCATCATTAGAGGTATTAACCCTTTCCCAAACCAGACCTGGTTTTGACGTTCCTAATAGAAAATGCTTGGGAAAATATTGAAACAAAAGAAGAAACTGCTGATAACCAGCAGTTTCTCCATTTGTCTCAATATTTTCTATGTCATATTTTGCACATATCCTATTTTTGATAACATCCATTTTGTCATTTGTAGCAGTTTTGAACTGGATCATCCTAAAATTTTGCCATTTGGGAAAGGGTTAAAAGAAAGTACCATAGTTGTTACAGTACTGTTGTCTGCAAAAATAACATTTTCCTTTTCGTCAAAGCTAAGCCTTTTGGTCAGTAATGTGTGTTTAGGAAAGTGTGATTTGATGTGTGTTTGCTTAAGTATGATTTGATTGTCCGTTCAACTCTACTGTAGATATTTGTAGACTTTGATACAGTGATTGCCGGAGTCTGCGACTATAACATTTCCGTCTCCCGTCACAGCAAGGCCTTGTGGTCCGTAAAGTGTGTCTGCTGACGTGTTCACGTAGCTTAGGAATGATCCGTTACTGTCAAATACCTGTAAATAAAGGGAGAGAGTTGTTAACTATTTATGTTTTTTAAATGACAAAATTTCGCACTGGCCCATGTTGAAAGCTATTTGGCACAATTAAACACACGGTGTGTTTATTTACCATAATTTCCCATAAAACAGCTTCTTTCTCAAATATGACACTTACGCTTGACACATGACCTCAATTGATGACCTTAACACTTGAAACTAAAGGTTACCCACCCCTATTGATATTCCAGTCATGTCGGAATTTTTCAGGCGATGTCGTAAACATTTGGCAGTGGAAAATGCCATATTTCTAACGTGTAACATTGCTGCATAGCTCTGATACCTTACGAATCTTCACAACATTTCACAAACAATTTAAATGTCGCCCGAATCTGATTATGGGTGGACTACCTGAAAGATACATATTGATGAATTACATCCATATCTACGTCTACCAAATATTTAGATCCTTGTAGCAACTGTAATCATTAGACAGATCCAATTCTGATTAAGCTGATTTGGCTCCAAGGCTTGACTAAAATACCATTAACCCATTACCAAACGGACAAATTTTAGACTGGTCTAAATTCAAAGAAAATGCAGACGATAATTTCAAGTGAGTGAAATTTATATTTTGGGTTGGAAAACATGGTGGAAATTGAAGAAATTGCTTGGCACAAGCAATTTCTTCATTTTCCACAATGTTTTCCATGGCCATAACTTTTGGAGAGTCAAAAAGAGTCATTGTGTGGTAATGAGTAAAGAACATTTCTCAAAATCCAAGCTCTTTTTTAATGTACAATGATTTATCAATGAAGCCAAGTATTCAGTTAGATAAAAGGAACTTATGTGGACTTCAAAGACCTAAATACAGTCAAAAGTACAAAGAATTGGGCTATCATGTGCTTAAAGAATACTTAAATGAGTTTATCTCCTTCCCTCATTGTGGAAATCAAACATAATGACCAGCATTTTCTCCTTTTCTCTCATTATAATGTTCTACTGCATTTCATTATGAAAATTTCATAAATTACCTGTATTCACGGCTCAATCTGCGACCAGAATGTTCCCATGGTCGTCCATGGCTACCCCTAGTTGGAGCATTAAATTGTCCATTACCCTCATTATCCCACATGATAGCCAGCTTTTTTCTCCTTTTCCTTCAATATTTTCTTCTTGATTTTGCCACAATTCTATGTTTATGAATTAACACGTTCCTTAACATAAGACCTAATATTAGAAATCCATGAGGGAAAAGAAGAAAATGCTGATAATCAGCATTTTCTCCTTTTCCCTCAAAGATTTCTATCCAATAATTTGCAGATATATCCTTCAAGACACAATAACCTGCATTTTCTCTTTTTACTTCAATTTTTTTGATACATTTTATCAAAAAATGTCAATTGATTACCTGTATTTGCGAGTTTCCCCAATAAGCAACCAGAACGTTCCTATGGTTATCTACAGCTACTCCAGTCGGGGCATTAAACTGTCCATTACCCTCACTGAGGAAATCTGACACGATAGCTAGCTTTTTCTCCTTTTCCTTCAATATTTTCTTTTTGATTTTGCCACAATTCTATGTTTATGAATTAACACGTTCCTTAACATAAGACCTAATATTAGAAATCCATGAGGGAAAAGAAGAAAATGCTGATAATCAGCATTTTCTCCTTTTCCCTCAAAGATTTCTATCCAATAATTCACAGATATATCCTTCAAGACACAATAACCTGCATTTTCTCTTTTTACTTCTATTCTTAAGATACATTTTATCAAAAATGTCAAATAAATTACCTGTATTCTCGAGTTTCCCCAATCTGCCACCAGAATGTTCCCATGGTTATCTACTGCTATCCCAGTTGAAGCATTAAATTGTCCATTACCCTCACTGTGGAAATCCCACATGATAACCAGCTTTTTTCTCCTTTTCTTTTAATATTTTCTTTTTGATTTTGCCACAATTCTTTGTTTATGAATTAACATGTTCCCCAACATAAATAAGACCTAATATTAGAAATCCATGAGGGAAAAGAAGAAAATGCTGATAATCAGCATTTTCTTCTTTTCCCTCAAAGATTTCTATCCAATAATTCGCAGATATATCCTTCAAGACACAATAACCTGCATTTTCTCTTTTTACTTCAATTTTTTTGATACGTTTTATCAAAAATGTCAATAGCGTTCGTTTTTTCGGTTAAACAAATACGTCATCGTCACGCCTCACTGGTCTAAAAATAGATTGGGAATCTCCTATCGTACAAATATGGCTGTGGATATCGCGAAGTTTTTCCATGTTCAACTTGCCGAAGATGACGTTTTAAGAGCTGGATTGCTGTAATCATTTGTTGAGAAACATTCTAATTCAGAGTTAAGAAGGTTGCTGCACTGTCGTGTACTTTTTAAGATCGGTAACTATGAAATAAGCAGTTTTAAAACAAGTAATGTTTACACATACGGTCCTGCCTTGGCTTCGTCGTGTCGCTCGTGCGTACTCGCTTACCCTTTCAAAAACGACAAAACGTCATGTTTGGCCAAATTGAAAAAAGTCTGCAGATGACAAAACGGATGTGAATACTTTTAGTGTTTTATCTCAGAGAAAATATTTAGACAAAAGAAGAATGATCATCAATATCCAAAGAAGTTATTCACACTATTTTTGTCTGCTGAGCAGGCCTCTTCAATTTGGTCGATCATCATTTTCTTCTTTTGCCTCAATGTTTTCCCAAGAATTTTCTGTTGGGGACGTCAAAACCGGTCTTGTTTTGGGAAATGGTTAATATAGAAAAAAACTAGAATTTGTCGCTGAATGTGATTTGATAGCCCCGAAGGCTTTCACTATGTAGGCCTACAACAAAGGACAATATCTCACAAAATAAGCAAGGTAGAGTTATGCTCCTTGTGCGTTGCACTTCTCCTTGGTGAGATATATCTACCAGAGAAGTTTCATGATCATAGCTACTTTGCTTTCAGACTTTTCGATGTTTTTTCTGGTTAAGCTACTGAGGAATCTCAAGAAAAAACGTTTGTCATTTCTGGTCTGTCTCCGTCTCTGGAAGCAATCTTGCATGTTGCATATGCGCAATGTTTCGTAGTTTTAGTTCCCGCCTGCATTATCTATGATCGACCTATATCTCGCTTGAAAATAATAATTTTTTGCTAACACTGTTACGAAAAAATTGTCCGATTCATGACCGATAAACAAAATATTAGACTGGTACCCGGCAAACGCTGTTGGGGGTTTTCCCATTAGAAATTTATTTTTAGCACAAATTGGCGCGAAAATTGTTCGCTATTGATTACCTGTATTTGCGAGTTTCCCCAATAAGCAACCAGAACGTTCCTTTGGTTATCTACAGCTACTCCAGTCGGGGCATTAAACTGTCCATTACCCTCACTGTGGAAATCCCACATGATAACCAGCTTTTTTCTCCTTTTCCTTAACTATTTTCATATTGATTTTGCCACAATACCATGTTTATGAATTAACACGTTCCCCAACATAAGACCTAATATTAGAAATCCATGAGGGAAAAGAAGAAAATGCTGATAATCAGCATTTTCTTCTTTTCCCTCAAAGATTTCTATCCAATGATTCGCAGATATATCCTTCAAGACACAATAACCTGCATTTTCTCTTTTTACTTCAATTTTTCAAAATACATATATCAAAAATGCCAAATGAATTACCTGTATTCGAGAGTTTCCCCAATCCGCCACCAGAATATTCCCATGGTCATCCACAGCTACTCCAGTCGGGGCATTAAACTGTCCATTACCCTCTCCATTGGACCCAAAACTAAACAAATAGTTTCCTTCACAGTCAAACACCTTTATACAGTGATTGTGAAAATCTGAGACGATGATGTCATTGCTGGCATTCACAGCCACGAAATGTGGGCCGGCAAACTGCCCTTCACCATTCCCTCGAGAACCAAACTTGGACAGAAGTTTTCCGTTAGACTGGAATATGAAAATACAACTAGCTTTATTGTCGACGACGATTATATGTCCATTGTGATCAACTGCAACTCCCTTTGGTCCCAATAATTTCCCAGTTCCTATCTTATTTACATATTTTCCTTCTGGAGAGAACACACTAACCCACTTGTTGTCATAGTCAGCTATCAGATAGTTTCCGTTCAGTGTGATGGCCACACCTGTTGGACGTTGTAATTTACCGGGTACCCGACCTGGCGCCCCAAACCGTAGTTTACAATCACCGGACACCGTGAATACTTGTGCTACTTGATTGTTACTGTCCGCTACTAATATCTTCCCATCCACACAACATAGTCCTTGTGGATTTGTGAATTCACCTTTATTGCGACCTTTAACCCCAACTCTCCATAAAAGGTCATCTTCAATGAGATTGCTTTTTCTATTTGATCCTGACCTTGAACTCGAAGGTCGCTTGGTCCCCTTTTGTTTAACGGCGGCTGTCCTGGGTATCTTAGATGAACTACCAGGAGCGTCCACATGCTCATTTGAACTAGAATTGACTGCTTTCACTTTAAATGGTGATCCCTTTATATGTTTCCCAAACAACTTAATAAACATGGTATAATTGTCCTCTCTAGGCAGCAGGTACACCAGCTCATATGTACCGTTCTGCTGGTCAGTTATTGCAGGAATTATTCTGTCTCCATTAGAGGCCGTGAGTTCGGAGTCAATCACAGCTTGACCCACTTTGACTAGATTTCCATGGCGATCTTTTGTAGTTATGGTGATCACACCAGGTTTATTCACATACGCATGTCTCAAACCCTCACCGGTCGCCGTGGTATTATAACCTATTGCACTATTATTCTTCACATAACCAAGGTTACCGAGGGATTTCTTTAAACCTTGACAATGAGCAGTATCAAAACTAACAAACTCGTTTTCTTCCGGTAGCTTATTGATCACATCACTTGCAAATTCTGTCAACTTGTCAGCCATTTCTTTATTGATGAGTAACGTTTCCGTTTCATTCCCATGTTCAACGGTATCCTCAGTAAAATCACAACAGCTGTTAATTTTAGTAATAATTCCTTCCAAATATTCCTTCTGAGTTGTCAACACTTCTTGTTTTTTCGTGGACACAGTATTCAAATCTTTTAACAATGCTTTTTTCCTTTCATCCATTAATTTAATTAGCTCATCAAAAGTTTCGACAATTTTTCCTTCAGCTGTTTCAGTATTACTAGTCAAATTTTGATTCACCTCTGTGATGTTATTTATAGCCTCCTGCAGCCTCGGTATTTGACCTCTGGCCTCCTTTACGAGGCCCTCTAGTGAAGATTTATGCTCTACCATTGCTTCATGAAGGGGGATAACTCCGTGTCCATTATGTTCTATAGTGGTACAGTCTTTACAAACACCCGTCTCACACGATGTACAATAAAACTGAAATGATAATGAAAGGTTTAATTTCAGATTAATCTTTTAAACCATTATTAAACAATGGCTTGTTTCGACAGTCTCTCAATTATGATACTTTTGAAAACATTGAGAGGAAAGATGAGAATTCTGATATTAAAGACCTATGATAAATTGTTTTCTATCAATGGTTTGAAAGCTCTTGTTTAATAATTTGCAATATTTTATTCTGTCCTATTAAAATCTTTACTCACATCTTAGAAAGAAGCTATTGTGACTAGCAAGGATCCAACATAGTTTGCTCGTAGGCAAACGCTGATCTGGATCAATAGTTGGTCTCAAGTGCTGCAAGGGCCCTTTTAGCAGATCATGGCTTAAATGTACCAAAACTTCCATAAACTTACGCTGATCTGGATCAATAGTTGGTCTCAAGTGCTGCAAGGGCCCTTTTAGCAGATCATGGCTTAAATGTACCAAGAACTTCCATAAACTTACGCTGATCTGGATCAATAGTTGGTCTCAAGTGCTGCAAGGGCCCTTTTAGCAGATCATGGCTTAAATGTACCAAGAACTTCCATAAACTTACGCTGATCTGGATCAATAGTTGGTCTCAAGTGCTGCAAGGGCCCTTTTAGCAGATCATGGCTTAAATGTACCAAAACTTCCATAAACTTACGCTGATCTGGATCAATAGTTGGTCTCAAGTGCTGCAAGGGCCCTTTTAGCAGATCATTGCTTAAATGTACCAAGAACTTCCATAAACTTACGCTGATCTGGATCAATAGTTGGTCTCAAGTGCTGCAAGGGCCCTTTTAGCAGATCATGGCTTAAATGTACCAAGAACTTCCATAAACTTACGCTGATCTGGATCAATAGTTGGTCTCAAGTGCTGCAAGGGCCCTTTTAGCA
Organism: Fragum sueziense; assembly: GCA_963680895.1. Lineage (NCBI taxonomy): Eukaryota > Metazoa > Mollusca > Bivalvia > Cardiida > Cardiidae > Fragum > Fragum sueziense. The sequence continues at coordinate 64,805,791 of OY804596.1, read as the reverse complement.
GATCATGGCTTAAATGTACCAAGAACTTCCATAAACTTACGCTGATCTGGATCAATAGTTGGTCTCAAGTGCTGCAAGGGCCCTTTTAGCAGATCATGGCTTAAATGTACCAAGAACTTCCATAAACTTACGCTGATCTGGATCAATAGTTGGTCTCAAGTGCTGCAAGGGCCCTTTTAGCAGATCATGGCTTAAATGTACCAAGAACTTCCATAAACTTACGCTGATCTGGATCAATAGTTGGTCTCAAGTGCTGCAAGGGCCCTTTTAGCAGATCATGGCTTAAATGTACCAAGAACTTCCATAAACTTACGCTGATCTGGATCAATAGTTGGTCTCAAGTGCTGCAAGGGCCCTTTTAGCAGATCATGGCTTAAATGTACCAAGAACTTCCATAAACTTACGCTGATCTGGATCAATAGTTGGTCTCAAGTGCTGCAAGGGCCCTTTTAGCAGATCATGGCTTAAATGTACCAAGAACTTCCATAAACTTCTTACCTTTCTTAAAAGTCCAGAGTTTGCATCCATGGCACAGTTTGCAGGCATTTTTAAAGCACTGTTATGAATTTTATGTACTATTCAAATTATCTAAAGTAAAGAAGTCCAACATCTACCAACTTTGCAAAAGAAATGTGTAAAACTAGGACTATGTAAGCTTATGGACAAATTAGTAATTCTTAGTGTAAAAGCATAACTGATGTAACAGCATAACATTTTAAGAGCACTTACAATAATTAAACTCTTTCCTCGAAAATGACTGTCTAGGCTAATTCTTAACTCTTTCCTAAACATACAGACCTGTGTTTTACAGTGTCTATAAAAGAAAGTTTTGGAAAATAATGAGGGAAAATAAGAAAATGCTGATAAACAGCATTTTCTCCTTACCCTTGTTGCTCCAATGCTATAACTTGAGCTTTTCCAACATTGAGTAACAAACTACTAAATAATGTTTTCTTTGTCATCTTTCAATTTGAACAAGTAAACATTTTGCAATTTTGGTAAGGGTTAAAAGACTATCTAGGCTCATTTTAACCCCCTAGGGAATAATTAAAATAAATATTGCCCATAAATATTAGGGGATATTGTGCAACAAATCACATCAAATCTTTAATCAATCCTTACCTATCTTTTAAAGCCAATGGCAATGAATTTTGTGCTAAAAATAGACTAGGTTTATTGTAATGTTTTGAGAAACCGTCAGTGTTGTTATAAAATCTCGTAACTACGGTTTGAATCAAGCCGTAGATATGAGATTTTACAACAACACCTACGGAAATACTATTGTTTGTCCAAAATTACATCACGGTATGCTGGATAAAATCGTTTCCTATTTGTGGAAAGGTAAAAAAGTTAAATGAGAAAGTTATGCATGTTTTCATTATAATTCTATCTATATCATGATATCTTTAAAATGTTTTTTTTTGTAATTAGTATACCAACAAAAAATGCTGTTTAAAAAGATGGTAAATTTGACTTCTTTGATAAAAAGGATAACTCTTTTGACTTAGTTTTCTGATATAGGTTAAGAACCCTCAGGCATGATAATTTCATTGATAAGATATTCAACCTTTTTCTATATAATCATTGCTTTAATGTCAAAGTCTTTGCTTTTTCTCAATGTTTTCTATACTGAAATATGCTTCATGCTTATTAGAAGTAAATACATTCATTCAAGACACCTAGAAGATTTTAAATTCTGGTTAGTTTTGTCATAAATGTCCTTTTCAGTCCTTAGTCAGTACAATTCTATGTAAATGATATGGTTGGGAAATACTGGATTTTCCCTTTGCAAGTCAGGGTAATCTAATATCTTTTAAAGGCTTTCCACACTTTCAAATGAAGACATAAACTCAGAATGCAATAATATAGAAAAGATTGTTAGATGAAAAGAACATACTGCTCATCAGCATTAAAATTTTGCACTTACCCCAAATGTTTTTGAAACAGATATAACCCTTTCCCAAACAGCAAAATTTTAGGATGGTCCCATTCAAAAGCTTCTCCAGATGACAAAAGAGATGTTAAAAAGGGTATTTCTGCAGAATATAGCGAAGAAAATATTGAGACAAAAGGAGAAAATGCTGGTTATCAGCATTTTCTTCTTTTGTCTCAATGTTTTCCCAATAATATTTCTATTAGGGATGTCAAAACCAGGTCTTGTTTGGGAAAGGGTTAAAGTTATTCAGCGGGTAAAAAAATCTGACAAAGTTTAGGTAAGACATTAGACTTTAACCCATTACCAGACAGCAAAATTATCAACTTGTCAAAATTCAAAGATGATGCAGATGACAATTTCCAGTCAATGCATGTTTACATTTTTTGGCCTTTTTGGGGGGTAGAAAGCATTGTGGGAAATGAAGAAATTGCTTGTCCCAAGCAATTTCTTCAATTTTCATAATGTTTTCTAAATCTTTTATCTTGCGGGGCATCAAAAGGCATCCCTGTTTGAGAATGTGGTAAACAAGGCTTTAACCCATTACCAAACGACAAAATTTTAAACTTGTCCAAATTCAAAAGGACAATTTTAAATGAATAAAACTTTACATATTTTGGTCTTTTGGGTAGAAAACATTGTGGGAAATGAAGAAATTGCTTGCCAAAAGCAATTTCTTCATTTTCCACAATGTTCTCCAAGCCTTTATCTTGAAGAGCGTCAAAGAGCGTCAATTTGTGGTAATGGGTTAAATCTAGTTGAGATTAATCTTATGCATTTACGTTACCTGTAGTGGATTCCGTTCGTGGTTTGGACAGACAAGTGACGAATCTTCACTCTCCGAAGACACAGACGGGACGGGAATGCTCACAAGGTCGTGACTCTTTAGATTGTCATCTTGGCCATTTTGTTTCACTGGCTGGCCTGAAGTTTGAAGAATAGAAAATTTGATCATTTGTGTTACTTAAGTGTCTCATACAATTGGTCTTACATGCTCCTGTGTGCGGTCTGCATGCGGTCTGCGTCTAAAACGTAGGCATAGTCGTGCGATGCAGGCTCATGCAATGTACAATTTTGGTGGATGCAACCATGACGCAAACTGCACACAGCAAAGAATTGTCCGGACAATCCTTTAGCCTCTCTTACATCCCGTTGTGCATCTTTATAAATTGTGCGTTTTAAAAATCTTCGAAGACACATGATTTATAAAGACGCATGACAGGTTGTAAGAGAGGCTATGAAGTAGATCGATCTACAAAATTTGTTAGTATATTATCGTGGAAAACATAGAGAGAAAGGGAGAAAATGCTGATTATCAGAAAGCATTATAAGGAACAGAAGAATTTATCACAAGATTTGCAGATGGTCACAGGTCTGACCCCTTAACCACCACACCATCCATAAATCTCTGGTTGACCTGAATTCTAAGAATAGAAAATTTAACCAGCTTAGGAAAACATTGAGGCATGTAAACAAAATTGTAAAGATAAGCATTGTCTCCTTTATCTTATATCACGGTGGGGATTGTGCATGATGGGATGGATAATGACTACCGACAATAGGGAACGATTTTACGAGGGGCGTTCATTAAATAATGAAAACACATCTGCCACTCTTTTCATACGCAACATAATTAAGAAATACTTATACATTTACAAAGAACTGCTTTTAAGCTTTCATTGTGAAAATCCAGACTGAATGTTCCATGTGCTACTATGGAAACGCATGACGTCACATTCTCAATGGGTATGACGTCTGATGTTTTTTCGCGTTATTTTCGCCGAAACAGACTAGAATCATGGTATTTATTTAAAATATGCGTAAAGAAAATGTTTATTAAGCATTATTGTCTGATGGTGTTATGTTTTACTACAAATAAGGTTCTTGTATTTGATAATACTGAAATCTTCGGCATTGTGATCAAGGGAATTAGGTAAATTCAATGATATGAACGGAGGTGTTTACACGCTTTGTAACCATATATTCCTCTGTGATATGTACTATGCTAATTTCAAACATTGATTTGAAACATGTAGGGAACTTGTGATTGATTATACTATGCACCAACATTAAATTTCTTTTATTTAAAGTGTGATGACGTCACATTTTTAACCCCCACATTTTGGATTAGGGGAAAACGTCAAGATTTTCCAGATAAAAAATATTTGATAATGATTTTTTCTATATTTTTAGAGAGCAAAGTTACTTTTACTGCCATTTTATGTTTGTACCTGAGACACAAAATTAACCAGTACAAGGTCAGAATGATTCCATTTTGTTTTCTTGGTTTTTGAGAGGGAAAATTGATGGAAATTGCTGAAATTTCAGAGTGGAAACCTTTGCAACTTTGTGACAGTGTTGCCATGGCAATCGTAGTCATGCATGGTTCTTGTTACTTTGAAAAAAGTTCACATACTTGTTACTTGCATATTAAACATTAACTATATAATTAAACATTCTTAACATTGAGCTGATAGTGTATTTTCATTATTTAATGAACACCCCTCGTATCAAGTAAACCGTGACGTAATTTCGGACAAATAAATAGTATTTCATTGGTGTTGTTATAAAATTTCGTAACTACGGCTTGAATCAAACCATATTTACGAGATGTTATAACAACACCGACGGTTTATCAAAACATAATGGTAAACTCAGTCTATTTTTTGCACAAAATTTGATGCCAACTTGCCTCGCTTCAGGTAAGACATTTTGCAATAACTCTGTTATTTCTGTATCAATTTTCAAGCGGTTTGCTGCATGTACCCCGCCTTATCGAGCTCTTTCATCGGATGTATGACATATTAGATAACTCATGATACTTTTTCCAAAATATTGTCCCAACCGACCAGAAAGTGAAATGGTAACGACTACGGCCAAATTATCCACGCTTCAGGTAAGAATTTGTGCAATAACTTTCTTATTTCTGCGTCAATTTTCATGCGGTTTGTTGCATGTACTCCGTCTTACTGAGCCCTTTCCTCAAATGTATTACTTATTGGGAAACTCCTTGTACTTTTCTCAAAAATCGATCCCAACCGACTGGAAAAAGGGCCTGAATTTTTTGTCGTTTTTCTGGTCGGTTGGGATCAATTTTTGGACAAAGTACAAAGATTTTACAAACAAGTCATATATCCGAGGAAAGAGCTCACTAATGCGGGGTACATGCAACAAACCGCTTGAAAATTGGAGCAGAAATAAGAAAATTATTGCACAATTTCTTACCTGAAGCGAGGCAAAATTTGTCCGTATACTCCATATTCGTTATCCATCCCATCATGCACAATCCCCACTGTGTTATATGCTAAGTTTGTTCATAAATCTAATCTTTATCAAAATCTATTTCATCATCTGCTGAAGTTTTACAATCAAAACAGTTTAATTTTTTGCCATTCGGGAAACAGTTAGCCATTCCATAAAGACGTGGACTGATCCAAACTGAACGTTCAGAAAACTGAAAATGCATTTGAATGGTCACTACCAGTGTTTTCTTCTTTCCTATCAAAAGTTAAAAGAATAGGAACTGCAACTCACAGTTTTATTGATAAAAAGAACATACTGGATTATCTCCCTTAGACTAAAAAAATTGAATAGAATGCCATTGTTGGTTGGTTTATTGGGGTTTTACGCCGTTTTCAACTACTAAGGTCATATCGCGGAGGCTGGAGCACCTAACCATGGATTCCTGGTATTTCTCCCACCAGTACTACCACAACACCCTATCCGATCCTCCAGCTGCTCCCCCACATAGGTTCACGATGTCAAACCATTGATGGGTGACATTTTTGTCAGAGAGGGTATTTGCCGTGGCCGTGTATCGAACCCGGAACCTCTGGAATTGGAGAATACCATTATAGATAAGATTAATGGAAATCTATATCAATTTTTAAATAACTTATATTGTCCTGACCGAAAGATTCTTATAAATACCAATAACATGAAACTTGAATAACAAGTGTGGATATGCAGTGGCGGATCCAAAGGGGTTCGGGTGGTTCAAATGAACCCCCTCTGTAGTCTGATTATTTCATTTTCATGCAGAAATTCAGTCAAAATTGTGTAATACCAGGAAAACGAACCTGCCTTTTTGTAAATTTGAACCCCCTTCACAAAAATTCTTGATCTGCAGCAGATATGGTGTGAAAGAAAAGAGGACCATTGGTCCTGAAGCACTCACCTGAGATCATTATAATGCTTTCCATATGATAGGGCTAATTAAATGTAGTATAGGATTTAGATTTAAAGTACTATCGATCAAGGCTTTCTTTCTGTAGAAAATATGTATGCTAAAGCATTGAAAATATTGAGGCAAAAGGATAAAAAGCTAATTATTGGCATTGTCTTCTTTTGCCTAAATGTTTTCCCAGCTTTTTTACTATGTATGTAAAAAAGTGTCATTATGCTTGAAAAAGTGTTGTCCCGAGTCAAAAAGTGTCAATATGTAGGAATGGATTAATTAACCCTTTCCAAAACAAGACTGGGTTTTGACGTCTTTAATAGAATAGGCTTGGGAAAAACATTGAGGCAAATGAAGACAAGAGGACCATGATGGTCCTTAATCGCTCACCTGAACCTAGATAGAATGAAAGTCACAATGTTGTCAAGTTCAAGAGCACATAATTTACAAATAAAATTTTTTTGATCGGTCAGTATTTATTGCTGTTTGAGAGAACACAAAGTCGAAAACCGCAAATTTGTCACCGTCAAGGGCACACAACTCTGGGTTTTCTAGTCCGATCAATCTGAAAAATTAAAACATTTTTAGGTCTTATTGTTACCAATATTGTGATCAGGTTGTGTATTGATTCGTGTTTGTTACAGAGAAATTAAAGTTGAAAACTGTAATTTTGTGAAATTCAAGGGCCAATGTGATACTACAGTGTGAACAAAGTTGAAAACGGCATTCTTGTCAAATTCAAGGGCACATAACCCAAGCCTTCCTACTCCGATCACACTGATAATTGATCTCATCTAAGATCTTATGGTTACCAACATTGTGGCCAAGTTTTGTTTTGATTGGTCAATATTTGTAGATACTAGAGTGGTTACAAAGTCGAAACTAGCCATTTTTGACGTTCAAGGGCACATAACTCCAGACTTCGTACTCCAATCTGACCTAAAATCAAACTCATCCAAGAACTTATAGTCATACATGTTTTGACCAAGTTTGGTTAAGATTGGTCAATATTTGTAGATGCTAGAGTGGTAACAAAGTCAAAACTAGCCATTTTTGATGTTCAAGGGCACATAACTCTGGACTTCCTGTGGACCGATCTGGCCCAAAATCGTCCTCATCCGAGAACTTATGGTCCTACATGTTTTGACCAAGTTTACTTAATATTGGTCAATATTTGTGGGTGTTAGAGTGGTAACACCAAAATGTGAACAGAGGGACGGACAGACAGACGGACGCTGACAGACAAAAAGCGACCACAATAGCTCACCTTGAGCACTTCGTGATAAACAGCATTTTCTTCTTCTGCCTCAATATTTTCTGAGCTAATTATTAAATACAAATCCTATCTTTAATAACATCCATTATGTCATTTGTGGCTCTTGTTGAAGTGGATCACCCTAAAATTTTGTTATTTTGGAAAGGGTTAATTACGGCAATTCTTTTATTCCAAAACAAGGAAAATAGTAAATTACCTATGCAGTCAAGTAGACTATTCAGGAATATATTGGCTTGTAATGCTTGAACACCGTCTAGTGGTAAGATTGATTGTTGACGACAGACAGGGCATGTGACCGACAGACTCTCCGACGGAATGTACTCGTAAAGACACTGCTCACAGAACGAATGTAGACACGGAAGGACTTTCGGGTTGCTGTAACCTTGGTGACATATCCCACAGTTTAGAAGACCTGAGTCGAAGGTGTGCAGAGGTGTGACATTGTTGTTAAGGCTGTTCTGTAGTTCCATTCCCTCCCCTTTACAATTTGACACCTGGAAATAGAGATAGCGGAAATATTAGAAAATTATTTCATTTTTTTCTGATGTCAAATATTTGGTTATCGGCATTTTCTTCTGTTGCTTCAATGCTGTCCAAAGTCTATACTTATAATAATAATAATAATAATAATAATAATAAAGACTTTATTTAACGAGGCAGCACAGTTGGGATAAACCCAGTCTTCCCTGTGGGCCTCTACAAATATTTACAAAACCAGTACATGTATATACAACAAAGCAAAATAACAAATATCAACAGTCTGTGTAAATTATGCATTAATCCTTTCTCACATGATAAAATTATAAGCTAATCCGAATTGGAATATAGCACAGATGACAAAATAGTTGCTAAACAGACAAAATCTTTGTGTGTTATGATTTATAAAGTAGGAAAAAACTGAAACAAGAGGACCATGATGGTCCTATATCGCTCACCTGAACCAAAATGATATGAGCAACATTTTTGTTCAATTCAATAAATATTTATGACTTTAAGACTGAAAACGAACTTATGGTCAATAACGTTGTGAAAATCGAGCTCATCCAAGATCTTATGGTGCTCAACATTGTGTCCAAGATTTGTCTTGTTTGATAAATAATTGTAGATTCTGGAGTATAAACAAGATCGAAAACAGCCGAAAACAGCAATTTTGTCAAATTCAAGGGCACAAAACTCTCAACTTTTTCTATCAGATCAGACTGAAAACCAAACTCATCCCAGAACTTATGATCCCCAATATTGTGTCCAAGTTTTGTCTTAATTGATCAATAATTGTAGATTCTAGAGTATAAACAAGGTCGAAAACAGTCGAAAACGGCAATTTTATCAAAGTCAAAGGCACATAACTCTCGACTTTGTGGTAAGATCAGGCTGAAATTCAAACTCACCCGAGATCTTATGATACCCAACATTGTGTCCAAGATTTGTCTTGATTGGTCAATAATTGTAGATTCTAGAGTGTAAACAAGTTCGAAAACAGCCGAAAACAGCAATTTTGTCTATTTCAAGGGCACATAACTCTCGACTTTTTAATCAGATGGGACTGAAAATCAAACTCATCCAAGATCTTATGGTCTCAAACATTGTGTCCAAGTTTTGTCTTAATTGATAAATAATTGTAGATTCTAGAGTGTAAACTATGTCAAAAACAGCCGAAAATGGCAATTTTATCAAATTAAAGGGCACATAACTCTCATTTTTCTGGTCAGATCCAACTGAAAATCAAACTCATTTGAGACCTTATGGTCTCCAATATTGTGTCCAAAATTTGTCTTGATTGGGAAATAATTGTAGATTCTAGAGTGTAAATAAGGTCGAAAACAGTCAAAAACAGCAATTTTATCAAATTCAAGGGCACATAACTCTCAACTTTGTGGTAACATCAGGCTGAAATTCAAAGTCATCCGAGATCTCATGGTCTCAAACATTGTGTCCAAGTTTTGTCTTGATTGATGAATATTTGTAGATTCTAGAGAGTAAACAAGGTCAAAAACAGCCGAAAATGGCAATTTTGTCAAATTCAAGGGCATATTACTCTCGTCTTTCTGGTCAGATCAGACTGAAAATCGAACTCATCTGAGATCTTATAGTCAGCAACATTATGTCCAAGATTTGTTTTGATTGATCAATAATTGTAGATGCTAGAGTGTAAACAATGTCAAAACTAGGTATTTTTGGCATTCAAGGGCAGATAACTCCTGACTTTCTGGTTCGATCTGACCCATAATTGAACTCATCCGAGATCTTATGGCCATACATGTTTTGACCAAGTTTTGTCAAGATTGGGTTATATTTGCAGATGCTAGAGTGTAAACACGAAATTGTGAACGGACGGACAGACAGACGGACAGACAGACGGACGACGGACAAAAAGTGATCACAATAGCTCACCTTGAGCACTTTGTGCTCAGGTGAGCTAAAAAGGGAAAATTGTCAGACATAGGAAAATTTTATCAGGCATGTCTTCCAGTCCAATGTTCTTCGCCATGACTGAACATAGGGTTTGATAAATAATAAACGAAATAATGCATTGTTTAAGCCTTTCCCAAACAAGACCTGGTTTTGATGTCCCCAATAGAAATGGCTTGGGAAAACATTGAAACACAAGAGTGCCTGAAAGGCACTGATATCGCTCACCTGAGTTTTTCCTGTATTTGATGGTGTACAATATAATTTTTTTTGTAAACAAATATGTATGTCGTATCAAGCTATTGTAAATTAAGTTTCATAATTTCCAATGAAGACAATGAAGTCGCATTAGTATTCAATCATATTGCATGTAGTAGCATTTGCATACATCTTTAAAATTGAATATCATGTGCTGTTCCAGTTTGATAATCAGGATTAAACTTTTACAATTAACAATTTACAATTTTGAAACATCAGAATGCTACATTACAGGCATTAATACGCTTAATATGATAAGCCCCTCCTTGCCTCATCAACATTTATTATCCTATCAAAAATTTATAACCAAGTGTTTGAAAAGAGTAACTCAATAAGCATTTTGTTCTCTTGGTTTAAATTGGCCCCATGGTTGATTTTTGAAGAATTTCTTTATGATTTTTTGAAGTCTGATAAGCCCTACCCTGCCACACTCAAATTTTTTAACAAATCAAAAATTCACAAACAATATTATTGTTAAAAAGAGTCACTCAAGCAACATCCCTGGTTCAAATTGGCCCAACAGTTGATTTTTAAAGAATTTTCCTGTCATTTCTCCTAGTCGTATAAACATCCTGCCATGCCCATATTTTCAACCAATCACAAATTTGTAAAAAAATAAATAAAAACGGGTACCCAAGGAACATTCCTGGATAATTTGATACAATTTGTCTAACAGTTAAGGAGAAGAAAATTTTCAAGGATTCGTTTAATAACTTCTCCAAGTCTGATAAGCCCCGCCCTGCAGCGCCTACATTTTTTGACAAATCAAAAAATTCATAAACACACATTGAAAACAGTCACTCAAGAAACAGATCTGCCAGATTTGGTTTAAATTTGATCAATGGTTGATTTTTAAAGATTTTTTTCATGATTTCTTTAAGTCTGATAAGCACCGCCCTGCCACGCCCACATTTTTGACGAATCAAAAATTTGAAAACAAATTTTAAAAAGGGTCATCCAAGTAACATTTCTGCCAAGTTTGGTAAAAATTGATCCATTGGTTAAGGAGAAGAAGATTTTTTAAGAATTACTTAATGATTTCTCTAAGTCTGATAAGCCTCACCCTGCCACGCCCTCATTTTTTGACGAATCAAAAATTTGAAAACAGGCAGTAAAGACAGTCACTCAAGGAACATTCCAGCCAAGATTGGTACAAATTGGATCAATATTTGATTTTTAAAGAATTATCTAACAATTTCTCTAAGTCTGATAAGCTCCACCCTGCCACGCCCACATTTTTTGATGAATCAAAAATTTGAAAAAAAAATTTGAAAAAGATCACCCAAGGATCATTTCTACCAAGTTTGATAAAAATTGACTCAATGGTTAATGAGTAGAAGATTTTTGAAAAAATATTTAACAATTTCTCTAAGTCTGATAAGCCCCGCCCTGCCACGCCCTGATTTTTTGATGAATCAAAAATTCATCAACAGGCAGTAAAGACAGTCAATCAAGAAACATTCCAGCCAAGATTGGTACAAATTGGATCAACATTTGATTTTTAAAGAATTATTTAACAATTTCTCTAAGTCTGATAAGCTCCGCCCTGCCACGCCAACATTTTTTGATGAATCAAAAATTTGAAAACAAATTTTGAAAAAAGATCACCAAAGGAACATTTCTGCCAAGTTTGATAAAAATTGACTCAATGGTTAATGAGAAGAAGATTTTTGAAGAATTATTTAACAATTTCTCTAAGTCTGATAAGCCCCGCCCTGCCACGCCCTCATTTTTTTATTGAATCAAAAATTCATCAACAGGCAGTAAAGACAGTCACTCAAGAAACATTCCAGCCAAGATTGGTACAAATTGGATCAACATTTGATTTTTAAAGAATTATTTAACAATTTCTCTAAGTCTGCTAAGCCCCGCCCTGCCACGCCCACATTTTTTGACGAATCAAAAATTTGAAAACAAGTTTTGAAAAGGGTCACCCAAGAAACATTTATGCCAACTTTGGTAAAAATTGACTCTATGGTTAGGAAGAAGAAGATTTTTGAAGAATTATTTATCAATTACTCAAAGTCTGATTAGCCCCGCCCTGCCACGCCCACATTTTTTGACGAATCAAAAATTTGAAAACAAGTTTTGAAAAGGATCACCCAAGGAACATTTCTGCCAACTTTGGTAAAAATTGACTCAATGGTTAAGGAGGAGAAGATTTTTGAAGAATTATGTAACAATTTCTCTAAGTCTGATAAGCCACGCCCTGCCACGCCCACATTTTTTGACGAATCAAAAATTTGAAAACAAGTTTTGAAAAGGGTCACCCAAGGAACATTTATGCCAACTTTGGTAAAAATTGACTCTATGGTTAGGGAGAAGAAGATTTTTGAATAATTATTTATCAATTTCTCTAAGTCTGATAAGCCCGCCCTGCCACGCCCACATTTTTTGACGAATCAAAAATTTGAAAACAAGTTTTGAAAAGGATCACCCAAGGAACATTTCTGCCAACTTTGGTAAAAATTGACTCAATGGTTAAGGAGAAGATTTTTGAAGAATTATGTAACAATTTCTCTAAGTCTGATAAGCCCCGCCCTGCCCCGCCCACATTTTTTGACGAATCAAAAATTTGAAAACAAGTTTTGAAAAGGATCACCCAAGGAACATTTCTGCCAACTTTGGTAAAAATTGACTCAATGGTTAAGGAGGAGAAGATTTTTGAAGAATTATGTAACAATTTCTCTAAGTCTGATAAGCCCCGCCCTGCCACGCCCACATTTTTTGACGAATCAAAAATTTGAAAACAAGTTTTGAAAAGGGTCACCCAGGGAACATGCCTGCCAAGTTTGGTAAGAATTGGCTTAGTGGTTAAGGAGGAGAAGATGTTTAAAGAAATTGTTGACGCCTTCCGACGCACGACGCACGACGCACAACGCACGACGCACGCCGGACACAGGGTGATCACAAAAGCTCACCTTGAGCATGTTGCTCAGGTGAGCTAAAAAGAAGGAAAATACTGGTAATCATAATCAGTATTTTCTTCCTTGCTCTCAGCACTTAAAGAACTCTACAGAGGTAGTCAAAAATCAAGTTAGAGTAATGTGTAGAAAGCAGCACAAATAATACTGCAGCATTTGTAAGCATATCAAATATTATAATTTATCATAAAATCAATTCATCATCAGAAAAAGAATCATTCTGTATTCTTACTTTATAAGGAACGTTGTACAAGACTGTAACAATTGCAAGAGTATATGAATTAATAATTACAATAGTTTTTCACCTGAGCCCTAAGCTAGTTTTCACTGCCTTGAGGTAAATTAAGAAAAATGGTTAGAAAATAATTCCTCAACTTTAATTTTGAAATGTTGTTGAGATATATTCTATCATGTACATAAAGATTATGGATCAGCTTCACTTTGTAGTTTTAGTAAAATTCCGACAAGGCATATTATTTGTTATTTAACATGTACAATTATATTGTTTGGATTTTAGATTAGGATTAATATCTACTGACTACTATAATATACACATACTTTGATTTTGCCACTCTTTGTATAAAATACGAGATTAGATCTATTTACATTTTCCTGTTTGACTAAGAAATATTGTGTACATCCAGGGTGTTTCTACCACCTGTGTACCACCATTGTAAATAAGCAGCTTTAAATTTATTTACATTGTCCACATTTCTGATGTATAGGGGTATTTGATTCCAAATTTTTGGACCAGAATATGAAATTGATTTTCTGAAAAATTCAATTCTTGGCTTTGGAATTTTTAGAGCTGAGTTTGCATTAGATCTTAGATTTGTATTTGCTGTTTCAGTGAAGAGATTTGATATATACTCTGGAAGTTTGCCATTTGTAGATTTGTACATGAAAATAGACTTCTTGAATACAATACGTTCATGGATAGTAAGCCACTTGAGCTCTTGAAATAATTCTTCACTGGGAGTATCAATATTTTTATCAAGAATTATTCGTGCAGCCCTTTTTTGAAATTTGTGGAGTTTATCTAACAATTTTGAGTTGCAATTTCCCCAGATAATACAACAGTAGTCAATGTGAGGTAGGATATAAGCATTGAAAAACAATTTTCTTGCATGAATATTAAGATATCTTTTGATTCTTAAAAGAAGGTATAACAAAGAATTACATTTTTTCAACAAATTTTCCACTTGGGTTCTCCATGAGAGGTTATGGTCTACTTGAACACCAAGCAATTTTTCTACCTCTGAAAATTCTATTATTTGATTTTGTAGAAGTAATGTTAAACTCTCACTGTTGAAAACTTGGTTTGTTGGTGAAATAATCATAGCCTTTGTCTTATTTGGATTAGGCAACATTGCATTTTTCTTACACCAATCATCAATGACATTAAGACTGTTTTGAAGGGTTTTACAAACTTCATCTGGTGATTTTCCTGTCACACTTACTGTCGTATCATCTGCGAAAAGATCAGTTGATGACATGGTAAGATGTGCAGGTAAATCATTGATATACAGGAGGAAAAGAATTGGGCCTAATACAGAGCCTTGCGGTACTCCAGATACTATATTTTGTGACGAAGATAATTTTCCTGAGACAGATACTTTTTGTGTCCTTTCCGACAAATATGATTGAAACCAAGCCAATGTTGGATTTTTTATATTGAATTGAATCATCTTTTTCAAAAGTAGAGAGTGATTGATAAGGTCAAACGCCTTTGTTAAGTCAAGAAAGACAGTACCCACAACCTTTTTATCATTGATTGCTTCAATCCATGAATCAATTATGGCTGTGAGTGCTGTCTCACAAGAATGATTTGTTCGGAAGCCTGATTGGTTCTTATGTAAGAGCATGTTCTCTTCTAGAAAAAATTTAAGGTGATCACTGACATGTCGCTCAAGAATCTTGGATAATACTGGTAGGATGGAGATTGGACGATAATTGCAAACTTCAGGGGCATCATAACCAGATCTTTTGGGAGAGCTTTATATAATAAGATTCTGCTTACACAAAATAATTCTTAGTTTTTGAAAAAACATTTTTCAGGACTTTCAGACCTTTAATCTGAAAACCGAATCCCTTTTTCATTCAGTTTGCATGAGTACCGGTAAGAGCTACAATAAATCATCAAGCCTAATTTAATGCATCATCATGCCTTCAAATTAAACCGACCATTAACATAACAAGAGGACCATGATGGTCCTATATCGCTCACCTGAACCTAAATGATATGAGCAACACTTTTGTTCAATTCAATTAATATTTACTACTTTAAGACTGAACAAGAGCTGTCACTGTAAGATGACAATGCCCCCGACACCGCTTTGATTTAAAATCATGGCCAATCTATGTTCAAGGTCAAGGTCATCCAGGGGTCAAGGTCACCAAAGTATGTGCCTACAGAAAGGTAATGTACCAAGGAATGTTGTGGTAAAGTATGAAGCGAATATGTTAAGTAATAAGGAAGTTATGGCCAATGTTAAAGTTTTTGGACGGAATGACGGACAGACAGACGGACGGACGGACGGACGGACGGACAAGTCAAATTTATGATGCCTCCCTATCGGGGGCATAAAAAGAACTTATGGTCAATAAGGTTGTGAAAATCTAACTCATCCGAGATCTAAATTATGGTGCCAAACATTGTACAGGGCTCCAGATAAGAGGGGGTGGTGACTTTTCAAACTGCAATAATGCTGTCAGTGATCATCAAACCCTATGTTGTAGGTACTCATTTGTATCGTCTCGTCGAGACGATTCAAATGAGAACCCACAACATAGGATTTGAATTCGAAAAAACAATGTTAGTATGTCTTCACCTCCACTTATCTGTAGCCCTGATTGTATCCAAGTTTTGTCTTGATTGATAAATAATTGTAGATTCTAGAGTATAAACAAGGTCGAAAACAGCCGAAAACAATTTTGTCAAATTCAAGGGCACAAAACGCTCGACTTTCTGATCAGATCAGACTGAAAATCAAACTCATATGAGATCTTATGGTTCCCAACATTGTGTCCAAGTTTTGTATAGATTGATCAATAATTGTAGATTCTAGAATGTAAACAAGGTCAAAACCAGCCGAAAATGGCAATTTTGTCAAATTCAAGAGCACATTACTCCTTACTTTCTAATCAGATCAAACTGAAAATCGAAGTTACCTGAGATCTTATAGTCTCCAACATTGTGTACAAGATTTGTCTTGATTGGTCAATAATTGTAGATTCTAGTGTGTAAACAAAGTCTAAAACAGTAAAAAAACAGCAATTTTGTCAAATTCAAGGGCACATAACTCTTGACTTTCTGATTAGATCAGACTGAAAATCAAACTAATCCCAGATCTTATGGTCCAAAACATTGTGTCCAAGTTTTGTCTTGATTGAATAATAATTGTAGATTCTAGAGTGTAAAAAAGGTTGAAAACGGCCGAAAATGGCAATTTTGTCAAATTCAAGGGCACGTAACTCTTGACTTTCAGATCAGATCAGACTGAAAATCAAACTCATTTGAGATCTTATAGTCCCCAACATTGTGTCCAAGTTTTGTCTTGATTGACCCTTTCCCACACATTGGCGCTTTTGGATGCCCCACAAAATAAAGGCTTTGGAAAACATTGTGACAAGCAATTTCTTCATTACCCACAATGTTTTCTACCAAGAAAGACCAAAAAATGTTAAATTTTATTCAATGGAACTTGTCGTCTGCAACACCTATGATTTTGGACTAGGCTAAAATTTTGTTGTTTGGTAATGGGTTAATAAGAGTGTAAATCTATTTATATCCTCTATCAAACTAGGTAACTCTACTTATACTGAAGAAGAGTAGTGTCAGAGTTCCTTCCCTTAGATTAACTCTTTTTTGAATACAGCAAAAATGTGGCAATTTTGCCCAATTCAAGGGCACATAACTCTCATCTTTCTGGTCAGATCAGACTGAAAATTGACCTCATCCAAGATCTTATGGTCTCCAACATTATGTCCAAGTTTTGTCTTGATTGATCTATAATTGTAGATGCTAGAGTGTAAACAAACTTAAAAACAGCATTTTTTGACATTCAAGGGCAGATAACTCCGCACTTTCTGGTCCGATCAGGCCCATAATCGAACTTGTCCGAGAACTTATGATCATACTTGTTTTGGCCAAGTTTGATCAAGATTGAGTAACTTTTGTGGATGCTAGAGTGTAAACATCCCAAATGTTGACGGACGGACGGACGGACGGACGGACGGACGGACGGACGGACGGACGCCGGACAAAAAGTGACCACAATAACTCACCTCGAGCA
Organism: Fragum sueziense; assembly: GCA_963680895.1. Lineage (NCBI taxonomy): Eukaryota > Metazoa > Mollusca > Bivalvia > Cardiida > Cardiidae > Fragum > Fragum sueziense. The sequence goes on along the minus strand of OY804596.1, from coordinate 64,788,519 downwards.
CTTCGTGCTCAGGTGAGCTAAAAATGACAACTGCATAAAAACAAAGATACCAATTAATAACAGTACGAAAAGGCTATTTGAGTCATTGTTGCTATTATTTATATCAGGTCTGATTCATCATTTTCCCAGTCTTTTATTAATCATTTTAAGCTAAAAACTTTTTTAATTGTTCTCACTTGATAAATTAATGTTATACTCCGATGGATTTTGTATTCGATTTTAACATTTTCCTGAACAATGCTGATAGAAAAAGAAGGAAATGCTGAGCAGTATCCATTAATTTCTCTCCATATCATCTGAGCATCATGACACCAAAAATTTATATTGTTTTAAGAATTACAACCTATCATTTGATATCAAACACTTTGTGCATTTTCGAGCTTCATCTGATTATCAGCATTTTCTCCTTTTCCCTCAAGGATTTCTATGCTATGAATGTACAACTTAAGTTTTCTATTACATTTGTAATGTATTCCACAACACCTTTTATTTCAGACTAACATATAATTATGCCGTTTCGATTTGGGTTGATTTGTGGATATTGATTGTCTAATAATTATAGTTACAAAGTGTAATAAAAGCTATAATTGTTATGTATACAGCTATTTTTAACCATTTTTATCTAAAAAAGATAGACATTTATTCTTTTCTCCTAATGTTCCGTATCATGCAATCTAAATTTGATATGTGAACTTTACTTTATATAATTATATTGATAAATTGCCTTAGTTACACCCATTTCTAAAGATTTGACTGAATGGGGTTAAGTGCCATTAAATTTGTAACAGTATTTCAGTCATATTATAGAGACTAGATGAAGCAACTGACAATGGGTTACCTTTGTTTTTCTCACCACCTCTGTGAAAAAAGTTCATTTAAGTTCAAGAACTGTTCTAGAACATTCTAGAACGTTAAAGGCACTTCTAGAAGTAATGGGTTCCGGTTGTGAGTTAGAACACCGGCTGGGCCAAATTCCTTTCTGACATTTGACAAAAGTAATTCTTCTGTCACCGATGGATTTGAAACGTGACACAGAGTAGTCTGGTTCCCGTACCTGAAATCTACTACGGATTTAAGTACGGTAATAGCTAATATCTGACGGTCACTCAGACGGCCTGGACAGGTGACGCTTTCCATACACCGAGCCGTTTCATTGGTCTATCGATTATATCGATTGACCAATCAAAGGACAGAATGCAGTACCTGTTCCCAGTTGTAAATTCAGTTATTTACACGAATGGGTACCAGTCTAGACACAGAGGAGCTCTAATGCTCAGATTTGATTTTGTGGTAGTACTGTAAGAAATATACCAGATTCCATGATCGAGTTGCAAATACATCACTGATCCATTTCCCCCTTTTGTCTCAATATTTTCTAAAGTTACCTTTCAATTAAGGGACCCAGATGAGCCCTAGATGGCCCCTTTATGATTGACAGATCATAATTGCGTCAGCATCCACCCAGTCAAAGGACTTTAACAGGTCAATTAATCAAGGAATGTGATAAACTCCTTCATAAAGAAGAAATCGCTGATCCATTTTCTGGATGAATAATCCTCAATGATTTCAAACCCATTTAAAATCTGAACAACTTGTCAAATCAAAAGATTAAAACCTTTCCCAAATGGCAAAATTTTACGATTGTTTGAAGACTCAGCTGCTGCAGATGGTGAAATGGATGTTTATAAAGATAGGATTTGTGTACAAAATTTTAATGTAGCTCAGAAATATTGAGGCAAAAGTTGAAAATGCTGACCATCAGCATTTTCTTCTTTTGCCTCAATGATTTCCCGAGCTTTTCTCAGTAAAGACATTTAAATTGGTGCATGTATGGGAAAGGATTAAAAGTTGGGGGATGTTAAAAGCTTATTTTTTGGTTTATGCAAAAACAAAATTTGCAAAGAGACTACTTAGGTGCAAACATTATAGTTGAACTCACAAATTACTGATTTTACCCCATAATCAAACTCGTATAATTCTAAAACCTTTTACAATAGGGAACAATTTTATTGAGTACGCCGTGACGTAATTTCGCACAAACAATAGTATTTTGTAGGCAATGTTATAAAATGTCTTAACTATGGCTTACTCCAAGCTGTAGTTACGATATTTTACAACAACACCAACAATCTATCAGGCAAAACCAGTAGAACCAGTCTATTTATAGAACAAGACTTTTTCCCTATTGTAATCTACCCTCATTAGTCACCAATTTCTCTCTGTCATCACAATGTTGATTCATGTCTATTCTCGGGTTCTGCGACATTTTGTAATCAAACTGTCAGCTGTATAAATGCCAAAATGATCATCAGTATTTTCTTCTTTTTCCTAGAATGTTTTCAAAGAGCCTTCTTTACTAGGGAAGTAAATGCCTGGATAAATGGTTGTGAGAATCTCCAACAACCTTTCCCGTCATGCTTTCTTATTTCATTCATCATTTCTGCATCTGTCCAAATTTTATAAATTATGTAATTTTGACATTTTCTGCCTATGTGGTCCTCTAAAACCCCAAATCTGTGTTATTAATTAGGTGCATTTCTGAACCCAAATAAATCATCTTACATTAAGAGCAGTGAAAACCTGCCACCTGCAAAACCTGACAAATTTTGTCACAAAAAACATAAACCATCAGTTTTGAATCAATATAGAGCAACGTCGGGTTATTTCGACCATCAGGAATTATCGACCATTTACTGTTTTGATTACCATTTCCTTCACATGTTCTCATTAGATTTCATTATAACTTGAAAATTCGACACAGTGCACCTTTACCAAGTATTATGTCTACATTTGTACCCCAAATCAGGCGTTCTTTAAGAAATTTTAATCATTCACTACAAGAGGCACATGAACGTAATTTACAAAATGGCCGTCTTAACGGGTGAGTTAAGAGCGATGGTCATTGAAGAAATGGATTTTTATGATATAGCGCTTTGTATTTTTCCATTTCATTTATCAAAACAAGTGCCAAATTGAATTTCTCACCTCTCTAACTTTGTCTGATGACTATATAAGCTGTCTGATCTTAGATACATGGGTGGTCGGTAACTGCCACTAACATTTACGGAGTGCGGGTGTTACCGACCAAAGAAGTGCCCTTCTTCCTGCAGCTATGTTCAGAGGTCGGTAACACACAACAAAGGTTGATACTTTATTTCATTTCAAAGATATATGGTCGGTAACACACGCAATCGAAAGCCAATATTTGAATCTCGGTGACAGTCAACGATGTTAGGAGGACAGTCAGCCGGTTTCACCTGTAACATGATTTGAACCTTAAGTGGTCGATAATACCCGTCGTTGCTCTAATATTTTCACCTTTTAATCGGCGTTCTTACTAAGAGATGCCATGATGTGTGAAACACCATGCATTGCCCCTCTGAGGGTCATTATAGGAAGCAATTTAAGATGGGGGTTGGGGCTGGCTCCCAAGCCCCTGTTCCTACTTATAACCCCTTTCCAAACAAGACCTGGTTTTTACATCAATAATAGAAAAGGCTTCGGTAAACATTGAAACAAAAGAAGAAACTGCTGATAACCAGCAGTTTCTCCTTTTGTCTCAATATTTTCCTATCCATTTTGTCTTTTGTGGCATTTTTAAAGTGGATCACTCTAAAATTTTGTTGTTTGGTAATGGGTTAAGGGCTGAAAAGAGTAAAAAATCTGTACCTGGGTATCCGTTAGACAATTACCTACAGGTAACCGAACAGATAGACAATTCTCGTTGTAAATGCAAAACCTTGTATCTCGTTTTTTGGAAAATATTAGATGGGAAGGAACAAAGTGTAATAACTTTTCCAAAACTGAAAGGTTTTACTTGAAATTTGGACATATCATTCACAAATAATGTGTCATTTAAAAACGGACTAGTAACAAGAGTTGTCCGCGGACAACGTAGCTCGCCTATACGGGAGTTTGTCACAAAATCAGCCAATTTTTTAAAAGTAGGTCAAACTCCAAGATCAAGGTCACCAGGTCAAGGGTCATGGTCACAAATGAAAGGTCTTGGCAGGAGGTATCAATGTGTGAAATATCAAGGCTCTATCAATAATAGTGCATGAGATATAGGCCAGGTAAAAGTTTTTCAAAAGTAGGTCAAACTCCAAGGTCAAGATCACTAGGTCAAAGGTCATGGTCCCAGATGAAAGGCCTTGTCGAGATGTATCCATGTATGAAATATCAAGGCTGTATCTTTAATAGTGTCTGAGAAATAGACCAGGTTAAAGTTTTTCAAGTGAAGACGGGACAGGACGCGACGGGACGCGACGCCGACACAAGGGTTGTGACATTAGCTCCTCGGCTCGCTGAAAAAATATCTCAAGATTTAAATCGCACGAATCGACATACGAGATTTTGCATTTACCCAATTCTCTTATTTCAGAACTTGGTATGTCCCTTATTTGTAAAAAGTTTATGAAAATTAATCATCAAGAAATGGGTAATGAATTTTTACCCAGGTATTGGCCATTTTTTACCCTACCAGAAGGTACTGGTGTGGCTAGACAAATTGAAATCAGTATGTGCCTAACTTATATTGTTAGTTGAATGGCAAATAAATCTTTGTGCACTTAAGACACAATCTTGTACCAGCCATTGCAATGTGGTTCCCCGCAAAGAAAAGAGGACAAAACCCAGTTGATCTTGTCAATTGAAAATCACGTCAACGGTTACATCCACACTTCACAGACAATAAGAAAAGATTAAAAAACCAAAATGACAGATTAATCAATTTAATTTTCTCTTATCCAACAGCAAGACATTTTTATGGAAATTTAAAACCCTTTTTCAAAAATGTAAATCAGAGGCATGTAGAAATGCCTAAAATGCCACAATTCAATTTGTAGACACTTTGTCCATGTTGGAGACAAAACTGATGACTTTAGCAAATTGTCAGAATTGATATACAAACAATGCAATTAATACAAACCCTCATGGACTGATATTTCAAGTGTTGCAACTCAGAGATAGGGCTTATAAGTAAACCTTATCCCAAACATTTTTACAACACGATGCTGTTTGGCACACCTAGGTGTTTATACAATTCTAACAGTAAATATCAAAGAATAGAAACTAGATGCTGATGACCTGGGTATAGCCAATATTTCTACCCATTGAAAAAGGATCCAGAGGTGCAATAAATTTGTCATCTTTGATACTTTGAATTTGGACAGGACCGTATGCTATTGTTTGGGAAAGGATCAAACATTACAAAAACATTGTTAGAATGATAAAAGCAGAACCCTAGAGGGATTTAACATTTATTAAACCCGTTGAAGTAGATTGATAAAGGCCAACTGCGAAAAGTTACCCACACGAAGTGGTTCTCAAGTACTCTCCAACTTAACTATTGGGTTGCTTAACAAAGACAACTAAAGAATGACAGTCTAAATCTATTGAAAATTCTTCCTTTTTGGACTTAACAACCAGACAACAGGGGCTAAAGTCAGAAATTAGTATGCCATGTGTCCTTATAAATGGTGTGTCTTCGTAGATTTTTAAAAATGTCTAAAGACACATGATTTATAAAGATACATGATAGGTTGTAAGAGGCTCTTGAGTGCTCTTGGTGTGCTAAAACACACCTAATTGTCATAGGGAAGAATAATAATTGTCGTAGTGAAGAAATTAATCTGGTCAATTCTTTCCCCTGTGAAATGTAATTCATAAAATAATGAACATATTATGAATCTTAAGAATGTTTCATACATTACTCATTATCACTTCTTTAACACACTTCATGAAGTTTTCTGCATGAAGTATGATGATAATTGCTTCATGAAGACATTATGAAGATATTAATGATTGACAAAATCCTTAAAACCTTCATGATGAATGCAAAGGATTTATTATGAAGTTTTCATTTAAAAAAGTTCAATAAAGTTCTTAATTAGTTCATAAGATGTCCATTATTGTGCATAAAGAACTCATAAAGAATCTGGTCCAGTTTGAAAAACTAGAAGACCTGAAGGTCTTGAGTCGCTCCACAGGCCTGAATTTCATGTAATATTTAATCCAAGTTTTGATTAGATTGTTCAATGCTTGTGTTTCATAGAGCTAAAAGAAAGTAACAAAACTAGATTGTTCAAAATGTGTGGTTCTTGAAGCAAAGAAAGTAAAATTACATGTTTGCCATTTGAGAAAGGGTAAAAGGAAATGGACTCAGAACATTCTAGCTTAGGATGTCACAAGCAATTAAAATTTTCCTTCTTCCCAACAGATCTAAATTAACAGAACATTGATTACTCCATAATATTTCATATTTCTAAAAATAGATTTTGAGCTAAAAATAGATTCTGGGAAAAACCCTTTCCAAAAATAATGCAAATGGCTGTCAAACCTGAATTTCTTGTAATATCAAGTACAAGTTTTCACTAGATTTTTCAATAAGTGTTGCTCTTAAAGCAATTACAAAGTAACTAGACAGCTGAAAATACATTCATACAAGATCTATTAGTTATCAAGCTTTGCAACAGTCTTTAATATTAGAGTGAGTTTGGCTGTTCGAGTGAAAAAAAAAGTCACAATTAGCAATTTTGTCAAATTGAAAGGCATATAACTGATGATTTTACATTCATATCTAGCTAAGAATCACACTAAAGCAAGATGCTAACATCTTGTTTAAGTTTTGACCTGATTATTCAATATTTGTGGGTGTAAAAGAGTGTAAAATCAAAGTCGAAAACAACAATTTTGTCAAATTCAAGGGCAGATAAATCATGATTTAAGATTCATATGCAGCTGATAATTGCACCAACAAAAGATCTTATGGCCAGTAAGATAATGTGAAAGTTTTATGTTGATTGGTGGATATGTATGGTTGTTTGAGTAAAAATAATGTCAAAAATGGTAGTTTTGCCAATTTCAAGGGCACATAACTCAAGATGTAATATTCAGATCAAGCTGAAAATTGCACTCAGGGAAGATCTTATCAGCACCAACATTCTGACCAAGTTTTGTTTTGATTGATCAATATTTGTAGTGGCTAGAGTGAAAACAAGTGAAAACGGCCGTTTTATAATTCAAGGGCAGATAACTCCAGACTTTATGGTTCAATCAGAATTAATTGAAGGAATCTGATAGAGGGCCACCTAAGGATCATTCCTGTGAAGTTTGATTGAAATCCATCAAGTAGTTTCTGAGGAGAAGATTTTTAAAGAAAAAGTTGACGACCGGACGGACGCACGGACGCACGCACGACGGACACAACGCCATGACAATAGCCCGCTGGCCTGAAGGCCAGTGGAGCTAAAAAACATGAGCTGACCATGAATTAATAATGGATTGTAACAGTTCTTAAAATGTCACTAACATGCCCATAGTTTGAATAAAGAACTGTGTAAGAACTGGTAAAGAATCAGGCCTCGTTCTTTGAATATTCTTAATGTGTCCATTTGGAAAAAATGAACTGGTAATTAATTAGTAAGGGATGGTTACATTTCTTAAAAGGTACATACTAAGTCCATATTTTGAATAAAGAAGTGATTAAGGACTGATAAAGATTCAGACCCAGTTCTGTAAATATTCTTAATGTGTCCATTCTGGCAAAAAACATGAACTAATCATGAACTGATAATGGATTGTGTACAGTTCATAAAATGTTCTTAAAACATTCATGATCTCCCAGTCTAATTTATGTTCCAGTCTATCACATGTGGTTTAGAAAATAATGGAGGGAATTTAGCTTGTCTGACTATTATTCAAGAAATATGTTTTTGTTAAGAGTTATAATTAATATTTTTAGTTATAATCAAGTGATTAAGGAGCTCACTAAATGATAAAACCAAGGAAGGCAATGTTAGTAAGTGTTCTTTAGACTAAATTTAACAAATTCAAATGTTTATTTCTTTTACCATTCCCCACCCACATAATTATTCTGTAAAATGGATATTATTATTTTGCTTCCATAAATAGGAATCATTGATTTTTAATGGCCTGTTACTTATTACAGTTCTGAAACTACCTGTTCTACAAAAAGTTTCTTAAGTTTTGTTCTGTCAGCAACATATTTGTACAAATTGTTTTTTTAGTATTTTTCATGACCTTGACATGTTTTTAAAAAGGAAATAATGGCTTGGTTTAAGGATTTATGATGCATTTCCAACTTCATAAAAAATTCATTACTCTGTGTTTAGAGACACCTGTATGTTTTTATGAAGTTTGTAAAGAAATATTATTCATGAATTCTTCATTGAAAAGAAGTGAACAGAAAATGGCCCATACTCATTTTTAACAAAATAATCATGATTTCTTCTTAAGATCGTTTGCGTATTTTTCTTGCATGAAGTCTTCATGAATTATATGATTATTTATTCATGAAGACTTCATGCCTTTTTCTCAGAATGAAAAACTGCATGGTTTAAGGATTTATTATGCATTTCCAACTTCATGAAAAATTCGTTACTCTGTTTTTATGAAGATTTATGCATAATGGGCCATTTTCTGTTCACTTTTTCTTCATGAAGATTTTATTTTTTCCGTTCTTGAATAGCTAATGAATATTTATTTAATACTTCATGAAGAATGACAAAGCATTTCACAGGGGTTGCTACATCCATTCTATGTCATGTTTGCGTCCACCAAAGAAGTACTTTACATGTGCATTGCTTGTGCCTGCAATACACAACTAGGTATAAATCTCAGACCCAGACGGCTTGCAGGAGCATGTACGACAGGTTGTAAGAGAGGTTTAGTCAACTTTGGAGATATGTGTATTATTATTCTTATCTATAAGGACACTATAAGTCAAGCCACCGTCAGTGAAGACACCTGTTGAAAGCCCTTACAAGGAAATCAAAGTTTATGCTGAAAATCAGCTTGACAGATCAAATAGTAGGTAAGATGGTATTTAGATAGAAGCATAACATATAGCACAGACTGTGCTTACCGGCGTGTCAAGCACTCATTACAGAATAAAATCCATTTCCAAAACGGGACACAAGGATCCTTGTGGCTACATAGAAACTTGCATATCAAACCTAAACTATTGCATTACAATGATGCCATTCCTTGAATAGCCTTCTGTGTCCATCAACTATCAAGAAATACATTGAAGAAATTCTTTTATTCGAAATAATCTCATAGGGTTTTGGGCAAAGCTCGGTACAGAAATACATTTTATTAACAGTGCCTTTAATAGTAAGAATTTGTTTTATGTAAGTATTAATGAGGTAGGAAAACAAAAATATGACACTCTTACAAAAAAAGATAAATAACAAGCAATCATAGAAATGTTAGAGTCTTTTAAGTGGAGTCACTATTGTTAATTTGCTTTAGGAACATTCCAATTCAAAATTGCAAGGTATTATTGTCCACCCAAATTAACCAGGGACAACTTAATTTTCGTGCGCTAAGTCCGTTAGTTGAGCGTCTTAACAAAACATAGCCGAAGTAGGGTCATTACATATGCAGATGTCCCGGGTTAATCTTGCTGGACAATACATATTGTCGCTTTTCAACAAAGACCTCATAACCACAGCCTGCAAAACAAGCTGCAGTTACAAGGTTTTTGTTGAAAAGCAGCGATATATATTTTCTGCTTTTAGTGACATTCAACCACAGCTTCCAATTAAAACTTGAGCATATAAATTTTGTTCTCTAAGAAAGAACCAAGCTTGATCATGCAGCATTTATTTCAGGTGAATGGAAATAAGCATAATTTATGTCAACCGATTTATAATTTTGTTAAACAATCATTCATATCTTAATTTTGTCTATCCGTCTTTTTAAATGGTTATAAAATTGAAGGATCTATCAATTACTTTTCCGATTCATTAATCTTTGACCAAACAAATTGGGCATAAATGATGTAAAAGCCTTTGAATTATAATCTTTCATATCAATAAACTTGTTCCTAATTGTTCTTTTCTTAAATGAAATTTTGAGTTAAAACATTCATTCTTCCCTCAAAATAGAAGACTCTATAAAGTTCAAAATGAGACAAGGTCAAGGTCAACGAGACACACCTCCGCGGTATTAACACACCGTACAACCAACTGTGTCGATGACTGTGACCTTATTTGCGAGGGATACATGGAAATGTTTATTTTGTACAAACACTGAACTTTTATACCCATATTTATCAACTGTAGAATACCAAAGATCCTTTTGTTAATTTATAAAAGTAAAATTCATTTGACCCACCATGCACATGACATCAGATGCCGAATCTGTCTTCGCAAACTTTCGACGCAGTCGGTTGTACGGTGTGTTGAATCTCGCTGAGCACAGATGACGTACCTCTGACGTAATTGATTTAATGGAGGTAAGTGATCTACCCCTTCAGGTTGGAAATTTCATACATTATTTATGGTTTGTAATTATTGTGCCATTTGCATCTTTTGGCAGCCTAGCTGGTCCCCCTTTAATTACAAAAACAACTTGTTAACATACCCTTTATATAAGGGATCTTTACATTAATTAATGCAAATTGTTTAAATAATACATGAGTTACAAGGTTGTAAAGTAGATAAGGGGAAGCGATAAATTCATTAGACGTCAGAGGGCGTGCTTAAGGTGACATGAAAATGCATGTTATACTGCATGTACAACAATGAAATCATGCCTTTAACAGGATCATAAATTGCGATGATGTACAAACATGCTTGTAATTTTGAAGACTTTATTTCAACATCCTTTTCAGGACATCAGCACACCCATTTACATCATGTTGAGCATTTCGAATGAAATGGCATGTTTTACAAGAATACACCAATAAAGCTGCCATCATCCCAAAAACGACAAGGAATAATGTGATACAGCAATGTCAGAAAATCATCAATAATCTTGTTAATACTTGAACCCTTTGAATTCAATTTGAAGCACAGAGAAGGCTATTATTGAACTGTTGAAAAATATTAAAAATGTTTTGCCACATGATTCTTCACTGTGCAAGACTACACCAGAAAATTGACATTTTCTTATCCTCTTTTGCATACACCAAACAGAACTTCAATGAAATCTAACATAATTGTAGTGAGAGTTTTGCTTAAAAGAACTTCATCCTTTAAGCAGCTCTTTTTGTAAAACAGCAACTTGTATTAATAGATACGGTAAATCTGCAGGAATATATTTGTTGCTTTTCAACCAAAACCTCGTAATTGCAGCTTGTTTAATCTGCAGTTACAAGGTTTTTGTTGAAAAGCAGCCATATACAAAATATTTTCTTAGGAACAACCTGTGAAAATTTCATCAAAATCAGAAAAGAAATGAAGGAAGAGTCTGCAGTCATTAGAAGTGGTCCCCTGCCAAAACAGTTCAAGAACTTATTTTAGTTCTAGAACTGTTCTAGAACATTCTGGAACATTGAATGACAGTTCTAGAACTGGTTTAGAACTGCCATTTAATATTCCAGAATGTTCTAGAACAGTTCTAGAACTGAAATAAGTTCTTGAGCTGTTTTCGCAGGGGAAATACAGATAGACTTACAGAGGGGAAAACAATGCCATATTAGGAACCTATCTACAGGTATACAAAAAATGAGATTGCTTAAACCTATCCCAAACAATAAGACAACTCAAACAAGTACCCACATCATAGGGTTTGGTTTTGAAATAACAAGTTTAGAATGCTTTTATCATCTCCTCTTATTCAGTACATCTGATCTCACAATAGTTTTGCAATGTATAACTTAAGTGCATATTATGCTTAACCCTTTCCCAAACAGCAAAACTTTAAGGTGATCCACTTCAAAAAGTGCCACAAATGACAAAATGGATGTTATCAAAGATAGAATTGGTGTAAAATATGGCATAGAAAATATTGAGACAAAAGAAGAAACTGCTGGTTATCAGCAGTTTCTTCTTTTGTTTCAATGTTTTCCCAAGCCATTTCCATTAAGGACGTCAAAACCAGGTCTTGTTTGGGAAAGGGTTAACTGACACCCACACTAATAAACCAAACATCACTTTATTATTATCTGAATAATTATGGCACAATCTTGCATTTTATCTTGCAATTAACCTCAATATTTTGCTTACAAAGTCATTCACAACACGATTCTGCTTTATCTGTGTTTATCAAGTCCTGAATTTATTTTAAGTTCCTACTTACATCTACGAATCTATGAGAACATTGTTGGGTTGGAGAAGTTTAGTTGATTGGTTGGTTGATTGATTGACTGGTTGATTGATTGATTGATTTGACTGGTTGATTAATTGATTGATTGACTGGTTGGTTGATAGATAGATTGATTGATTGACTGGTTGATTGATTGATTGATTAATTGATTGACTGGTTGATTGATTGATTGATTGGATGTTTCACATCTCACTTAACAGTTAACACTAAAAGCATTGTCTTTAGGACTATTGAGTGGTGGGGGATTGAACCAGCTGACCATTTTTACTAAATTGTACAAGTCTTTCCAATCAAATCTTTTTGTCATAATTATCATATCCAATCTAAATATTATATTTTATGATGGGGAAATGGGTAAATATAAGGATATTTAACTAAAAGATAGTATATCAGTAAATTATCAATCCACATTGTGACATATCAGATAATTACCACAAATTATCAAGTTTGTCTACCTTTAAGTCTACTTTTTACAAGATGTCAATATCATCCAAAATAGCCCTTTTATTTGATAGTTTAGAGTCTTGAGTACAAATTAACATCATGTGTCCATAGCCATGTGCGATTTAGGCCGGTAGAGCTCTTCCAGAAGAGTTTGTTTCCTGCCTCTGATACAGTACGTTGTAGAAAAAATACAACGTAGTGTATCAGAGGCGGGAACCAGACTAGCTCTACCGCTTCTGGAAGACCACTTCTGGCCTAAATCGCACGCGGCTCATATCATTGTCAAAGCAAGAGCTGTTGAGTTCTTCCTGAGATACAAAGAGCTCTAGTGACAATTAAGTCATATTTCGTCGCTTTTCATAAACTAGAAAGACCTGAAGGTCTTGAGTCGCTCCACAGGCCTGAATTTCTTATGGATCAAGCTGAAAATCACAAAGGCAATATCTTATCGTCACCAACATTCTGTTCTAGTTTTGTCTTGATTAGTCCATATTTGTAGATGCTAGAGTGAAATCAAAGTCAAAATAGAGCCAAAAAGGGCAATTTTGTCAATTTCAAGGGCACATAACTCATGATGTAAAATTCAGATCAAGCTGAAAATTACAACAAGGCAAGGTCTTATAGTCAACAAGATTATGTACAAGTTTTGTCTTGATTAGTCAATATTTGTAGTTGCTAGAGTGAAATCAAAGTCAAACTAGAGTCAAAAATGGCAATTTTGTCAAATTCAAGGGCACATAACTCATGATATAAAATTCCGATCAAGCTGAAAATTACACCAAGGCATGATATTATGCTTATATATAATCTGTCCAAGTTTTGTCTTGATTGGTTGATATTTGTAGATTTTAGAGTAAAAATAAAGTCAAACCAGCTATTTTTGACATTCAAGGGCAGATAACTCAGGTTATTCTAGTTCGATCAAAATTCTTTGAAGGAATCTGAGAGAGGGTCACCCAAGGATCATTCCTGTGAAGTTTGGTTGAAATTGATCCAGTAGTTTCTGAGGAGAAGATTTTTAAAGAAAAAGTTTACGGACGCACGCACGGACGCACTGACGCACGACGGACACATCGCCATGACAATAGCCCACTGGCCTGAAAGGCCAGTGGAGCTAAAAATCTCGTAACTGCAGCGTTTCTTAAGATGCAGTTACAAGGTTTTTGATGAAAAGAAGCAAATCATGGTGAAGAAAAAGAAGAAAGCCAATAAGCTGTTTCCAGTAGACTAACTATTATGTGTCCTTTTTTTAAGATTTATACGAAAACAAAATTCTTCTGTAAAATCGTAAGTTTTGGTTTGCGGAAATTGCCTATATTTTTCCATCATACAACTGATTTGCAATGACAAACATAGGGGATACTATTTGTTTTTAACAAGATTTTCCTATATTAACCCTCTCCCAAACAAGACCTGGTTTTGACGTCCCTATTAGGTGAGGCTTGGGAAAACATTGAGACAAAAGAAGAAACTGCTGATAACCAGCAGTTTCTCCTTTTGTCTCAATATTTTCTGTGCCATATTTAACACAAATTCTTTCTTTAATAACTTCCATTTTGTCATTTGTGGCAGTTTTTGAAGATGATTACCCTAAAACTTTGCCGTTTGGGAAAGGGTTAATCGAGGACTATATTTTAGCACGAGAGAAATTGGATACATGTAGTTATGTGTTACAAGACTACAAGACCTGCAAAATATTATCATTGTGTCCTAAAAATAAAACTAGCTATGGGTCTTCATAAATTACCCGGCAGAGCAACTCTGGCTAATAGCTAGTGATGCTCTGCCAGGTCATCTATCATGAACTATAACTACAATAATCATTCAGATCCCATTGTATTCAAATACATCTAGATGCTTTTCAACAAAAACCTCATAACTGCAGCTTGTTCAAAGCTGCAGTTAAGAGGTTTTGTTGAAAAGCGACAATACAACAACGGCCATTTTACTTTCTAAATCTATTATATTGGACAAGGCAAAAAAAGGCAATTGTTATTTTCAAAGATATATATCTAAATGTAAGACGGAAAAAACGGTCCTCGGTTATTTTCAATTTTACACTTGAGAAAGTTTTTCCTAGAGCAATGGTTTTGACGTTTTAACTATTTTGTCCAATTTATTTGATCAGCTGTTGGCGCAACAATAAAAAGCATCCCAAATGGTTATTGTATGTTATTATTGTAGGTTAACAACCTTTTATGGAAATAAAACCCTTTTTGACCAATTTAGCTTATTCCCACATAGTGATACCTTTTGACGCCCTATAAGATAACAGCTTTAAACAAGAGGGCCAAGTTGGCCCTGAATCGCTCCACTGGCTTTTTGACATTTAGACTACAAACTTCTTAAAGGAATACAATAGAGGTCTATCCAAAGAAGATTCATGCTACAGCAGAATGAAATCTTATAAGTGATTAAGGAGCAGAAATGTTTTTAAAATTTTATTGAAATTACACTATGTTTCATATAGCGAAAAAAAAAGCCTAGCCCACAGCGGCCAAGCTTTACACCCGATCGTGAGGAATTTGGAAGAGGTTCATGCAAGGAAGATTCCTGTGAAGTTTGGTTGAAATTGGTCCTGTAGTTTTGGAGAAGAAGGTTGTTTAACAATTTTTCGAAAATTCAATTAATTAAATTTATTAAAATTTAAGTTCTACATGAAAATTATTTTTTAAGGAATTTAAAGGAGATTCATGCAAGGAAGATTCATGTAAAGTTTGGTTAAAATTGGTCCAGTAGTTTTGCAAAAGAAGATTTTTTGAAAAATTAATTGAATTTAATTAATCAAAATTTAAGTTCTACACAGAATTTATTTTTTGAAGGAATTAAGAAGAGATTCATGCAAGGAACATTTCTGTAAAGTTTAGTTGGAATTGGTCTAGTAGTTTTGGAGAAGAAGAATTTCTAAAGATTTTTCGAAAATTTAAATCAATTAAATTTGTTAAATTCAAGTTCTGCGAGGATTTTATTCTCTTGAAAGAATTTGGTAGAGATTCATGCAAGGAAGATTTCTGTGAAGTTTGGTTGAAATTGGTCCAGTAGTTTTGGAGAAGAAGAATTTTTAAAGATTTATCGGAAATTTAATTCAATTAAATTAATTAAAAGGGGGTGTCTCAAATCTGCCCACGCATGAATTTTCTTTTAATTCTGCATGGAGATAGAGGACCATATACAAGCTATGAAAATGCATTTAGTTTCTTAGATAATCCAAACTGGATTCCAAAAAGCCACCTGACTTATTCCCACTATGGCATGAAACATGGCCCCTTTTTCATGTGTCGCAAAACTTTAGTTTTGTGTATTTTCAAGATCTGTCAATTGAACTTGATCCGAGACACATAAGGCATTACATTCATACCAGAAAAGGTATTTGAGGAAATTATTATGAATGTTTTTAATTGAATTAATCATGAAAAAATGCATATTTTTCAGCAAAATTTTGGAAAAGAGTAAAATTGAATTCCAAAGTTAAGTATGTTGGAGTCTTTGTCAAGATTCCATATCATCACAAAAACATGCTACATATATCCTCTTACTTTGAGCCAAATTATATAGAAATCCAAAACCGGTAACAGTGTCATAAAATACATATTATTGATGAAGGTGATGTTTTTGTCCAAAACTTGTATTCAGTAAAAAATTGATTGTGCTCCTAAAAAGTTTTTATATTCAGTAAAATCAACTGTAGCATACAGTACAAACCTACAGCAATATTCATGCCCAAAAAACTCATTGAAAAAAACATAGAATTAATATAAATATTACTCATATTTACAAAATTACATGTATGGAAGCCAAGATAGGCACACATATACACATTGCAAGTTTTCTTTACTATTTGGTCACATTGTCTATGCACCATTTTTAGTGAGACTATGACATGCAATAAATGTCAAGCCAAATGTTATGAAATTGAAAAGACGCTTAGAACCGGTACGGTAAAGCATCAAAAGGTGCCCTTCCGGGTAACCAATACATAACGAAATATTTTTGCTCTAAGCGCCCCTACTGAACTAACATGATATGGAAGGCCCCCTTTGATTCAGTAAAAGACTAATACAGCATTATATCTTTTGTTTACACAGTTGAAAATGTGCTCGTTTATATCAAAACGTGGCCCTATTGGGATAAAACAGGGTGCAATTATTTCCTCAAATCATTTTTCTGACCATAGCTTAACCTGTATTAATACACAATTTATACACATTTCAATGATGTCATATGATTAACATGTTGTTTAGCCATCAATAGCCCTGAATAGTCACATGGGAGCTGGATTATCTGTTTCTTATGCATCACAACAATATTTTCACTTTTGCACGATTGTCAAATGCCATCAGAGAAATCGGTGCTTTTTCTTATTTGCTTTCTCATGTTTCAAATGATCTATAAATAACTCTTGCTGTTAGCTTTCATGAATCACGGCTGACTTGAATAATTTAAAAGGATTTTTAGACAATTTCCTCTCTTTTTTTTGTAAAGTAGGTACACCTGGGACAAGATCTAATGTGACCCTGGACAAAAATATTGTAACCAACTTTGAAGTCTACCCCTAAGCAAACTTACATACAAAACTTAAAACCTCATGACTGTGTAAAGCTTTACAAAAAGAGCTTATTTTTATTATATGAAATGTTTCCCTTTTTATGCTGCCACAGCAAGAACAGTTTATGACAAAAATAAATTTTAATACACAGAGTTGTCCTCCTTTAACCCGAGGATATTTTTATCAAGTTTCAAAAAGATTTACAAATCAGATTGGGAGAAAAAGGATTTTTTGAGAAAATGCCAACAGACAGACACACACACGGACAGATGACAGGAAATAACCGAAAAATGCATTGCATCTTGATTTATCCTCAGGTAAACTAAAATAACCAAAAAAGTAAACAAAACATTTGAAAAAAGTCATTTTTAAAAAATCTTAATTTTGTCCATTCTTGGAAATGTGCACTATTCAGGGGGAAATTCCAAAAGCAACATTTTACCGGTTTTATTTTTTCTCGATATTTCACGATAATCATCAGTATATTTGTGCGCAACTTTTACATGATTTTCAAATCTTGACAAAAACTGGAACAAAGAAAATTTTTGAACAGAATTTACTTAAAATATTTAAAAACAATGAATTTTTGGGTTACCCCCTTACACCAGTTGATATAAAACAATTTTTTGTATATAATTATATATATTTTTGTTTCATACAGGATCACGGACTACTGGGCATTATTTTTAGAATAAATTACGCGATGAAACTAACAACCAGAACGCTTGCACACTGTTTTAATCAGGGTACCCTCTTTTTTCATGGTGAAAACTTAAAATTCCGAGAAAATTATTTTCTGGAATGTTCGATTTGAAACATTTCATGAATATGAACCGTTATCTAGTGTACTAACTTCGCGCCAAATTTCATTAAATTCCGAGCGTGGGCAGACTCCCATGTTATTTTTCCTATTCGTGAGACACCCCCTTTAAGTTATACACAGAATTGATCTTTTTGAAGGAATTAAGAAGAGATTCATACAAGGAAGATTTCTGTGAAGTTTGGTCGAAATTGGTCCAGCAGTTTTGGAGAAGAAGAATTTTTACAGATTTTTCGAAAATTTAATTAAATTAAATTAATTAAAATTCAAGTTCTGCACAGATCTTATTCTTTTGAAGGAATTTTGGTAGAGATTCATGCAAGGATGATTCCTGTGAAGTTTGGTTGAAATTGGTCCAGTAGTTTTGGAGAAGAAGATGTTTGAAAATTGTTTACGCACGCACGGACAGACGCACGCACGCACGACAGACACAGGGCCATCACATAAGCACCGCTGGCCTACCGCCAGTGGAGCTAAAAACACTGCGGAAAATGAAGAAATTGCTTGTAACAACAATGTTTTCTACCCAGAAAGACCAAAAATGCAATATGACAATCACTTGAAATTGTTGTCTGTAATGTCATCTTTGAAATTGTCTAGAATTTAGTCAACTGGAAATGGGTTAATGCAATGATAATGTTTATGCTACAATTTGATGCAATTTTTGGCCATGATTTCCTTAAGATGAAACATTGATTGACACCATTGCCTTTTTTGGTTGAAAAATGTTGTTTTTTTTAAATTAGGTGAGTTTCAAGAGCGAAAGTGTGCACAAGAGGAATAAGAATCTCTTCTCTAGATATTTATGATTTCAAAATGTTAGGGGGCTGATCCTCTGAACCCCTCTGAGGAGAGCGAACAGACTTTTTTCCCCGGACATAAAGACCTATAAAAAAGTTCGCTGATAAAGAAATTCTAGTTATAAAAATAACTTGTGTTAGTTATCGATCTTCCCAAACACATGTCAATTAAACTAAAAATATAAAATATCAATTTCAGCACATAAATTGTCAAGTTGTTGACTTCAAAGATACTTATTTCTGATTATTTTTATGTCAAATGTCACTTTAACTAAGTGATAAAGTGAATTAAAATAGCTCAAATGTATTTTATTACCATTTATCACACATCATTAGTATTTGTAAACATGTGAAACAAAGACATGTGCCAGGCTAATTAGCATTACAAGAGGACAAAATCTTAGATTCAAGATTCAATACTTAAAAGACGTAAACTTGTAATACAGTATTTTATCATTACAAGAAGTTACAATAAACAAACCAGCTTTAAATTAATAACAATGCCCGGTCACATAGGGTTCCCTGTCATCACATCCAAAAATAAACTGCGCATAATTATGTCTCCATTTTTCATATGCGATATCACAGGCGGCAACCACGTGACTTTGTTATGATATATGTTCCTAACTTATGTAAACAAAAACACTCGGTAAGTACATATTTCTCTCAAATTATGGATCAAATACTTAACACTCAATATTGAGTTAACAGAACAGGTAATGAAGGTCCTAGAGAGGATTGTAGACAGCCTCATCAGACAAGTGGTCACAATAGACGAATCACAGTTTGGTTTCGTACCTGGCAGGGGCACAACAGATGCTATCTTCGTAGTCAGACAACTGCAAGAGAAGTACCTCGCAGCCAACAGAAGATTGTATATGGCCTTTGTTGATCTAGAGAAGGCCTTTGACAGAGTCCCTCGTAAGATTATATGGTGGGCTTTAAGGAAACTTGGGGTAGAGGAATGGATAATCCGTCTCATCCAAGGTATGTACGCCAATGCTCGGAGCTGTGTGCGAGTTGGAGATGGTTACAGTGAGGAGTTTCATGTTGAGGTCGGTGTCCACCAGGGCTCGGTACTTAGCCCGCTCCTATTCATCACAGTGCTGGAAGCCCTCTCTCGTGAATTCCCGTCTGGTGTCCCCTGGGAGGATCTTTACGCCGATGATCTCGTCGTCATCACAGAAACACTCGAGGAATGTGTCTCCAGACTGCTTATCTGGAGGGAGGGAATGGAGAAAAAAGGACTGCGAGTAAACGCAAAGAAGATGAAGATCATGATCTGCGGAAAGGGACTGGATACTCTGGAGAGCTCTGGGAAGTTCCCATGCGCTGTATGCCGCACTGGAGTAGGTAATAACAGCATCCTATGCAGTGATTGCAATAGCTGGGTCCACAAGAAATGCAGCGGACTGAAAAAGCTCAAAGAGGACCAAAACTTCAAGTGTGCCCGCTGTATGGGAGCAGCAAGACCACTAGATGGAAGACCCCAGTCAGAGGTGCAGGTAGGACAGGACAAGTTGGAGGTGGTGGCATCATTTTGCTACCTGGGAGACATGTTTTCGGCAGCTGGTGGATGCGACTCAGCCACCATAACTAGAGTCAAATCTGCATGGAAGAAGTTTAAAGAGCTGATGCCAATACTCACTTCACGCCACCTCACCTACCAAACACGAGGAAAAGTCTACTCAACATGCGTCAGAAGCATCATGATTTACGCAAGCGAGACATGGCCCCTTTCCAAGCCCAACCTACAACGCCTGCAACGAAATGACTGTGCGATGATTAGACGGATCTGCAATGTACGTCCACAAGATATCCCCAACACCAGGTCAAAGGAGCTACGTAAACAGCTTGGTCTTGATGACTTAGAACCCATCTTGAGAGAACGAAGGCTCAGATGGTATGGACATGTGGAGAGATCCGACGGGGCTATAAAAACAGCACACGACATGCAGGTCACAGGAACTCGCAGGCGAGGAAGGCCCAAGATGACTTGGAAACAATTGACAGAGAGGGATCGCAGGGAATGGAATCTATCCACCATTGACCCACACAATAAGAAGGACTGGAGACAGGGAGTGAGAACAGCCATGCGTGCAGCTAGCCAGCTACCTGGAAAGGAGCCCACTGATGTGGACAGTGCTTCTACACCTGCACGTTAAATATGAAACCCGGGAGTGAGTGTGAGAGTGATTGAGATACATGCCATTCGATACGCCGTACTCTCCGGTCTACTTCGATATCAAGATCTTCCCTCAAATCCCTGTCAAAGCTGAGAACATTTGTGCAAAGTATTTTTGAATGTCGTGATATATTTTCTTAAGAAATGTTTGCACTTTGCATGAATGATCTCAGCTTTTACATGGATTTGAGGGAAGATCTTGGTATCAAAATAAACCGGAGATTACGACGCGTCGAATGGTACGTATCTCAATACTGAGAGTTAAGTATTTGATTTAAGATTTGAGGAAATGATTTCTTACCGAATGTTTTTGTTTACATAAGTGAGGAAAATATATCATAACAAATTAAGTCACGTGATTGCCACCTGTGGATATGGCCGAGATGTGGATGCAGAATTGAGTATGTGACAGGCCTTTGGACAGGTCCAAATTCAATGATGCTGCAGACTGAAATTTCAACTGAATGAAATTACGATTATTTTGCCTTTATGTGTAGAAAACACTGTGGTAAATGAAGAAACTGTTTGTTACTTGACACTCCATTTTCCACATTGTTATTAAAATTTTCTTCTGTTGCATTAATGTTTTCCAAAGCATATTCTGTTGGGAACCGAAAACAAGGTTTTGTATTTTGAGAAAGTGTTTCAAGCGATTATCACTTAGTGACGCTTTTTGAAGAGAAATTATTGGGAAAACATTGTGGAAATAGAAGAAATTGCTTGTGCCAAGCAATTCTTTTTTATTTTCCACAATGTTTTCTTGTCCAAAATGCAAAGATTTCTAAAAATTTCATCAATTCGAAATTGTCGTCTGCTTACCCTTTCAAATTGGAACAGTCCAAAATATTGCAGTCTGGCAATGGGTTAAAGAACCACCTTTGCAGTTCCAGTGTTTATTTTTAATTTTGGGGGAAGGCGGTCAGGGCCCACAGGTGGGGGAAAATTTTCGCGTGAACGCCCAAAAAGGGGAAATTTCAATACATGCTTATACTCTCAAATACAGTGTTATAAATGCATTTAACTTGCTTGTATACCATAATGGGACATTCAAACAACCATTAGAACTGTTAGAGATGCCAAGAATCTAACTATGATTTGGATTTTTCTTTGCAAGAAAAAATCTAGTTCCAGGAGGGGAAAATTTCTCTAAAATTGGAGAAAAAAGTATATTCCTCAGAGAGGGGAAAGGGGCCCAATAACGACCGTTTTTTTAAAGTTCAAATGTAACGTCAAAATAACCCATACTTATTATTAAGACAAATGAAAAATATTAACAACGCAATATTTGAAAATTTGATATTCATTATAATAAGGAAGAAATTCACAATTTTGTTATCGCTTACCTGTACAGGCTTTGAGAAAGTCTAGTGAGCGTGACGTCACCGTAGGTCGATATATTGGCTGCCTATATGCTGGGAAGGCTAACATTGCATATCGTCGCTTTTCAACGAAACCCTCGTAACTGCAGCTTGTTATAAGCTGCAGTTACGGGGTTTTTGTTGAATAGCAGCGATATTTATTTTTTTTAATTGGTATAACATGAATCTGATATACAAAAGATCGGGATGTGTTGTATCGCCAAATATCTTGTCACTTTAGAGATGATAATCATATACAGCATTCTGTTTATTGGCAGTTGGTAATCGGGTCATCCGGAGTCATTTCTTACTGTTTGTAAGTCTGTGTTCAAAATCTCGCAACTACGATACATTTATAGTGCAGTTGGTGCATTTTAGATATGAACTCTGGTTTTTACAATTATGCAATTATATGCCCATTTGTTAGTTTAAAGTCTATTTCATTGCCGTCGCATATGCAGAAAATAACGAGTGAAATGAAATCTGATTATAATTTTCTTGAGTCCGAAAAAATCAATTTATTTTAGCACAGAAAATATCAAGCGAAAAGAGAAATTGCTGATTATCAGCAATTTCATTTACCCTTCAATATTTTCTAGCAAAATTCCCACATGGGACTTCATAAGCAAGTCTTGTTTCGGAATGAGTTAAGCAAATATGTTATTTGGCGAGTGTAGGCATTTAGATAAAATGATAAATGTCAAGAAAAGTCTGGAAATAATGCAACAATTTCGATAAATTACATGTTATAATCAAGAGACAGAAAAACTTGTGAAAGATCTACACATTTACTTGTTCATCCATATATTCATATTTGTATATTTTAGGTACAAAATTACTAAAAAAGAATAATTCAATTTATTAAAGTTTATTTATTGGAATAAGGTGGAGTAATTTGTCGTCGGTGGTTATATTTATACGTGTACTGTAAATACAAAAGACCTTTCAGGCCTTTACTACGTCCTTGATATGATTTTATTGATGTCTATTTTATAATAAAAATCGATAACACGCCCACCATAACCTCTCAACCAATCAAACACGATCTTAGAATAGTACCAGTCCACTATCGAAATTTTACCAATATTAGCGATATGTCAATTTATCGATAACACGCCCACGGTAATTTTTCAGCCAATGAAACTCCTCCTTTTTTAACTGTAAATTCGACCACGAATCCATTTGTGCGAACGTCAACGTAGGCCGGTTTGACGCATGCGCGAAAAATCGATTTTGGTCAGGTAAAAAAATCCGATAAAACACGCTGTTTTATTTGTTAATATCGTTTGTTTGGAATCGAACTTTTGAACGCGGACTTTTCATACAGGTTTCTGTTATCTAAAAGAAACGAAAATAATTCTAAACTGGTGGTCCAAATTTTTGATTTCCTTCCACCTTTAAGAAACAAGAGCCGTCAGAGACGGACAATGCTCCCCGAATAAGGCATTGTCACAATAAATATATGCCATGCAAAGCTAATACAAAGCTAACAAATGTTAAGCCCCCTTTTTGCATGACATATTTTGTATACGCAAATTTTAAATAGTTTATTGTCAATGGCATCTGATTTGCTACTCAAATATGAAATTTCATCAAATTCTGACCATTAGACTAGGAGAAATTAGAGAAAAACTGTATTTAACCTTAAGTCCCCTTTTCCCATGACGAGGCCTCAAATCCAAAAACCGGGAAAAGTACATCGGCATTTTGTCATAGGGAGTTCACATGGTAAGTTTCATTTGATTTGGCCCAAGGGTTATGGAGAAATCGCTTCGGACGGACGGACGGACGGAATGACGGACGGACAGGACGGACGGACGGACGGACAGACAAAGCGGCGACTATATGCTCTCCCTTCGGGGAGCATAAAAATATCACTGAGTTCTCAAAAGGGGATTAGAGCTGCAAACTTAGATTATTTTCTTCCCTGTAATCATTTGCCCCAAAAGCCTTTATATAGCAAAATACAGCCATTTAAGGATTTATGGTTATTCGTTATCTTGATTTTTATTGTCCGAGGACCTTTTCACCTTCCTAATATGTCACGGACAACAAATTTGAAGACTTTTACTGCTTTTCTATTTGACCCTTGAGAAATGATTGGATTCTGTCGAGCAGAAACATGACATTCTGTAAAACAAGGTACAAATCAAAGCACTGAAAGTATTGAGATTCAGTGATATCATGACTAATATAATATACCTCAGCTTTTCATCAAAAACCTCGTATCTACAGCTTTAAACAAGCTGTAGGTACAAAGTTTTTATTGAAAAGCAACAAGACACTCATTAATTTCAATAATGTTAACATTTTACTCATCTGAATCTTTCTAAACAATCTCAGTGGTTCTAAAGAAATTGCTGATAATCAGCAGTTTCTTCTAATATTATTTCCTTCATTGCTTTCCATTAGCTATAAGCATACACATTTCACCCCAGCATAATTGAAAACGGACAAAATGCAGCAAATTTTATTTAACCCTTTCCCAAACAAGACCTGGTTTTGACGTCCCTAATAGAAAAGGCTTGGGAAAACATTGAAACAAAAGAAGAAACTGCTGATAACCAGCAGTTCTCCTTTTGTCTCAATATTTTATGTGCCAAATTTTACACAAATCATATCTTCAATAACATCCATTTTGTCATTTGTGGCAGTTTTTGAAGTGGATCACCCTAAAATTTTGTCGTTTGGGAAAGGGTTAAGTGCATTGAAACAAGGAATTGTCTGGCGGGTTTGAGGATTACAACCGATCATTAACTACAAAACAAACTGTGCATCTTCGGGTGCAGGGATCTTCCTACCAATTTTTGTTTGGGGCCAGGGGCCAGTGAAATTGGGTAAAATAGAGACGTTTTTACCTCAATTGGGAAAAACTAAAACAAGTTTGTATTCATACTGTCACTCAGTTTCAGCTGCAAATTAGATTGTAGTGATGTAAAATGCATTTGTACATACTCTTGTTTAAGAATCTACTCTAAAACTGTCTTCAAAATGTTTGTAAATGAAGATGAGGTCTTAACATGGGGCATTCTGGGTCCTTCTTGGAAATTTTTACCAGAGAATTAGGAAAAAAAGATACTTTTTGCCATTTGGAATGGGGCCCCGATTTTGGGCAAACGAGACCCCTGGGGTGTCATCCGTGAGCAACAGAAATGTCAATTGCTGTTGCTACGGATGACAACCAGAATTTGACAAAGGTACCACTTGTTAATTTCTTTTGTCCGAGATGACACCCGAAGATACACAAAGTGCTTGGTATCTAACGATGGGTTGTAATCCTTAAAGTGTCCGATGATTGGCAAAATTAAAATCTTGTGCCGAAAGAACACCTTACTATCAACCAAATATCAAAGTTTCTACAATTTTCCAACATTAGAAGTGTTTTTATTTCGTCTTTTAAATTGGATATTTTGGTCTTTTCCGATTTTTAACGAAGAAAATACGCTAAACTTCCGACTTGAAATAATGACGTCATACTGGCCACTGAATGACGTCATGGCGGGAAAAACGGGCAGTCCCCAAACCAAAATGCAACTTCGCCGCGAGCTTCTGACGAGCTCGCGATAAGCGTATATTAACTAATGTGATCTTATTTACTTCGCAATACTGTTCGTGCAAGCTAGCACCAATTTTAAGCGCACATACCATTTGCAAGTAAGAGCGTATGTACGCGCTTGTTTTAAGAAGAAAGCGCGTGACAGTGATCTTGACTGCGTGCTTAATTCATTTTAGTTTCTCTTATGGACTTAGTCTTTTTAGACTTATATGAATATAGATACATGTACACTGACTAAGCAGATTTTTGTTATAAAGGTCAAACTTGAAGGTCACAAGGTCAAAGGTCATTATACTTAATTAATGGTCTTGGCAGGAGGTATCCATGTGTGAAATATCAAGGCTCTATCTCTAAATTGTAAAAGTGTATGAGATATAGGCAAGGTTAAAGTTGTAAAATAGATTAAACATTAAGGTCAAGGTCATAATGTCAATGGTCAAGGTCTAAAGTAAAAGATCTTGGCAATATGTATCATTGTGTGAAATATCGAGGCCCTATCTCTTATAGTGTATGAGATATAAGCAATGTTAAAGTTCTTTTAAAGTAGATCAAACTTCAAGGTCAAGGTCATATGTCAAAGGTCATGGTTCAAAATAAAAGGTATGAAAGACATTTTCTTGTGTGAACTATCAAGGCTCGATCTGTAATAGTGTGTGAAATATAGTCAAGGTTAAAGTTCTTGTAGAGTAGATTTAACATCAAGGTCATAAGGCCAAAGGTCATGGTAAAAAATAAAAGGTCTTAGCAAGCTGAATCTTTGTGTAAAAAATCAAGGCTTTATCTCTTATATTGTAAGAGATATACGCAAGGTTAAAGTTATTGTAAACAAGAATTGTCAGCTGACAATAAAGCTCGCCCTAATGAAAGCTTGTCACAAAGAAAAGTCATTTCCTAGGTCAAGGTAAAAAGATCATAGCCCACAATGAAATTTTTTAAAAGAAGGTCAATCTCCAAGGTCACAAGGTCCAAGGTCATGGTCAAATGTGAACTGTGTTGGAAGGAGATGTCCACATGTGAAATATCAAGGCTGTAGGTGTAAAAGGACATGAGTTATAGGCCGGCTTTAAGTTTTTTAAAAGTAGGTCAAACGTCAAGGTCAAGGTCACAATGTCAAAGCCAAATGTGAACGGTGTTGGTAGGTTTCATTTTGTAAAATATAGAGACTGTAGGTGTAAAAGGACATGAGATATAGGCCAGGTTAAAGTTTTTTTTAACCCATTACCAGACAGCAAAATTTTGGACTGATCCAATTTGAAAGACGTTGCAGACGACAATATCAAGTTGATAAATTTGCAAAAATCATTCCATTTTGGATTAGAAATCATTGTGGTAAATGAAGAAATTGCTTGTCACAAGCAATTTCTTCATTTACCACAATGTTTTCCCAAGCCCTGTCTTATGAAGGAGTCAAAAGGCGTCACTGTGCAGCAATGGGTTAAAAGTAGGTTAATCTCCAAGGTCAAGGTCACAAGGTCCAAGGTCATGGTCAAATGTGAACGATGTTGGTAGGAGGTGTCCATATGTGAAATATCAAGGCTGTAGATGTAAAAAGATATGAGATATAGGCCAGGTTTAAATTTTTTAAAAGTAGGTCAAACTCCAAGGTTAAGGTCACAAGGTCCAAGGTCATGGTCAAATGTTAATCGTGTTGGTTGGGGGTGTCCATGTGTGAAATATCAAGGCTGTAGGTGTAAAAGGACATGAGATATAGGCCAGGTTAAAGTTTTTTAAAAGTAGGTCAAACTCAAAGGTCAAGGTCACGAGGTCCAAGGTCATGGTTAAATGTGAATCGTGTTGGAAGGAGGTGTCCATATGTGAAATATCAAGGCTGTATGTGCAATAGGGCATAAGATAAAGGCCAGGTTAAAGTTTTTTTAGGCCAGGTTAAAGTTTTTTAAAAGTAGGTCAAACTCCAAGGTCAAGGTCACAAGGTCAAAGGTCATGGTCTCAAATGAAAGGTCTTGGTGAGAGGTATCCACATGTGAAATATGAAGGCTGTAGGTGTAAAAGGGCATGAGATATAGGCCAGGTTAAAGTTTTTTTTTAAAATGGTCAAAAAGTGGGTCAAACTCTAAGGTCACAAGGTCAAAGGTCATGATTCTGAAATAAATGTCTGCATAATGTATCCATTTGTGAAATATCAAAGCCAAATCTCAAATAGTTCATAAGATTGAATTAACTTGGTAAAAGTCAGACCTCCCAGTCTAATTCCAGACCAGTTCCAGTCTATATAATTTAGAAAATTGAAGGGAACTTTACTTGTCTGACATTTTTTCAAAGAAAATGTTTATGAACAGCATTTCCATTAACATTGAAGAATTATCTTGACACTTAGGGACTCACTAAATGGCAAGACCAAGTAGAGATCTAAGGCAACTTTGGTGAGTGTTCTTCTTACTAAATTTAACAAATTTAAAAGTTCTATTTTTCATACAATTTCCCACCCACATATTGTGTAGCAAATATCATTTTACTGCTATAAATAGAAAATAAGTGCGCAAGCACGCCGAAGCTCGCGTTGGAGAGCTCGCGCGTGCTCGCAAATGTTCGCATTGGTGAGCTCGCGCGTGCTTGCGAGCTCGCGAGCTAGTTTTCCAAGTAAGTGCGCTAGTGTAAGCTTGCGCCTCGGTTCCAAATGCAAGCTTAACGCGAGCTAACATATGCACGGTGTGCTTACAAGCTCGCAAGTACACTAACAAGCGCGCTATAGTAAGCACGCAAGCGTGCATAAGCGTTCTTGATAGCTCGCCACTATGTTCGTTTTAGTTCGCGCACATACTTTGTAAGCTCGCAGCTAGTTTGCCTGGGTTCCAAATGTAAGATCGCACGAAGTTAATTGTAATCTTCATACGATCTTAATACGAACTTGAAACGAGCTCGCCATTTTGGTTTGGGATCATGGGTCATTTCCCGGAAAGTCTGAAATTTCTGAAAAAGTTAAATGTCTTACTTTTCTGTCATAAAGCGACTTCCCAAAATGATACTCAAAACACAGAATTCGTCCTCAGTAAATGTTATGAAAAAATGTTAAAACAGTCAAAGAATAGGTCGTAAGTGAATTAAGGAAGGTGCCAAAGAACGGTTTAAGTTTGTCTGCTTACGAACGGGAAATGGATAAAAACTGAGACTTCGCTATATGACAGAAAAGTCGAACACATTATCTTTGTCAGACACCTCATGCTCTAGATTGGGGGCGGAGTCAAGCCATCGATGACGTCAATCCGTGGCAATTTTACGGAAATTGCCGATCTTTATTTTCTCGAAAATCAGTTTTTCAACGATGTAAAGAAAAGCAAATAAAACTTTTAAAACAACCGAGTTTGGCGGATCTTTTATAAAACACGTTAATTTAATGATTTTCTTCCAATATACGGTGCAATAAACTGCCAAGCTTGGTAGCCTTTAACCTTTTCCCAAACGGCAAAATATTAGGGTGACCATTTCAAAAGCTAATGCAGCTATCAAAATATATGTAAACAAGCAAATTCGTTGAATTGATATCCCCCGCCGAACATATTTTCATTGTCAATAAAGTAGCGCGGAAACGAATATAATTCTGTATGTATATGGCTTCAACAGAACGAATATCACTCTGTATGTATATGGCTTCAACAGAACGAATATCACTCTGTATGTATATGGCTAAAACAGTCAGGGGCAGTAACTCTAAATTCGGCCGTCGAACCGGGTAACCCCGACGATATGCGCATGTCCTCATTGTAGTAAAGCTGTGTGCCAAGTTTCATTGAAATCCGGTCTATAGTTTTCAAGAAATAGCGCGGAAACGAATATCACTCTGTATGTATATGGCTTAAACAGTCAGGGGCAGTAACTCTGAATTCGACGGTCGAACACGGTAACCCCGACGATATGCGCATGTCCTCATTGTAGTGAAGCTGTGAGCCAAGTTTCATTGAAATCCGGTCTATAGTTTTCAAGAAATAGCGCGGAAACGAATATCACTCTGTATGTATATGGCTTAAACAGTCAGGGGCAGTAACTCTGAATTCGACGGTCGAACCCAGTAACCCCGACGATATGCGCATGTCCTCATTGTAGTGAAGCTGTGAGCCAAGTTTCATTGAAATCCAGTCTATAGTTTTCAAGAAATAGCGCGGAAACGAATATCACTCTGTATGTATATGGCTAAAACAGTCAGGGGCAGTAATTCTAAATTCGGCAGTCGAACCGGGTAACCCCGACGATATGCGCATGTCCACTTTGTAGTGAAGCTGTGTGCCAAGTTTCATTGAAATCCGGTCTACAGTTTTCAAGAAATAGCGCGGAAACGAATATCACTCTGTATGTATATGGCTTAAACAGTCAGGGGCAGTAACTCTGAATTCGACTGTCGAACCAGGTAACCCCGACGATATGCGCATGTCCTCATTGTAGTAAAGCTGTGTGCCAAGTTTCATTGAAATCGGGTTTAAAGTTTTGAAGAAATAGCGCGGAAACGAATATCACTCTGTATGTATATGGCTAAAACAGTCAAGGGCAGTAACTCTAAATTCGGCGGTGGAACCGGGTAACCCTGACGATATGCGCATGTCCACTTTGTAGTGAAGCTGTGTTCCAAGTTTCATCGAAATCCGGTGTATAGTTTTCAAGAAATAGCGCGGAAACGAATATCACTGTATGTATATGGCTTAAACAGTCAGGGGCAGTAACTCTGAATTCGACGGTCGAACCGGGTAACCCCAACGATATGCGCATGTCCTCATTTTAGTAAAGCTGTGTGCCAAGTTTCATCGAAATCCGGTCTATGGTTTCCAAGAAATAGCGCGGAAACGAATATCACTGTATGTATATGGCTAAAACAGTCAGGGGTGGTAACTCTAAATTCGGCGGTCGAACCGGGTAACCCCGACGATATGCGCATGTCCACTTTGTAGTGAAGCTGTGTGCCAAGTTTCATCGAAATCCGGTCTACAGTTTTCAAGAAATAGCGCGGAAACGAATATCACTCTGTATGTATATGGCTTAAACAGTCAGGGGCAGTAACTCTAAATTCGGCGGTCGAACCGGGTAACCCCGACGATATGCGCATGTCCTCTTGGTAGTGAAGCTGTGTGCCAAGTTTCATCGAAATCCGGTCTATAGTTTCCAAGAAATAGCGCGGAAACGAATATCACTCTGTATCTATATGGCTTAAACAGTCAGGGGCAGTAACTCTGAATTCAATGGTCGAACCGGGTAACCCCGACAATATGCGCATGTCCTCTTTGTAGTGAAGCTGTGTGCCAAGTTTCATCGAAATCCGGTCTGTAGTTTCCAAGAAATAGCGCGGAAACGAATGTCGGACGGACGGACGGACGGACGGACATGGCAAAAACAATATCCCCCCCGAAAAATTTTTTCGGCGGGGGATAAAAAGACTGGATTTGTGTAAACTATAGCATAGAAAACATTGAGGCAAAAGGAGAAACTGCTGGTCATCAGCAGTTTCTTCTTTTGTCTCAATGTTTTCCCAAGCCATTTTTATCAGGGACGTCAAAACCAGGTCTTGTTTGGGAAATGGTTAAGTAAATTTTAAAATCTGGTAACTTAATTTAAAGTATAGTGTTATTTCATGACTTACTCTAGACTGATACTAACTGCTCGTTCAAAATTAATTACCTGCGTAGTTGAGTCTAAGAACATCTGTATCTTCCAGCAATCATTCAAATCCTGAAAGCTTCCATTATACACACTACCCTCCGTCAGATCATTAAAGCTCAACCAACTGAGCTCGCGCAGATTACGATAACTACCACGACCAGATCGCAGCTCCTTATAACTTCCCCGTCGATCAAAACTAGTCTCAAAATGGCCGCGAGATTTCTCTCTCAAATCTTGTGCACTGCCCCGCTTTTTCCTAGTTCTATGCATGTTTGAATCGTAACCATATAGCTTAGTCCTAGTAATATCCTGATAACTGCCACCCCCAGTCAAACTGGGGTAGCTTCCTCGTAGCATTGTGTCATTCATTTTGTCTGACTTAGTCTTATTTTTTATATTTCATTCACCAGTTAGTCAAAAATATCGACAAAAACACAGTTTTAATCATAAACAATATCCATTACACTATCTTCTAAAGGCATTTGGTCCATTTCATTCACCAGCAACAGTCAATCGAGACCATTTGAATGAATACCAAGTTTTATTCATGAACAAATTCCATTCCAACTGCAATAAATTAGTGTCAATCATCCAGCCTATTATTGTTCTACTTAGGCCTAGTTTTATTCACAAATAATTTGACAATTCTTCAACTGCACAATTCGTCTTGTCCGTAGTCCAAGTATAGAATAGAATACATCCTACAAGGTTTAATGCACAAAAAATATTCAACAATCCTTCTGCAAACCTAAATTGTCAATAATTGTCCAACAGATCAATGTACAATATGAATCTATTTGGGAATCCGTATATATAGCTGCTTTTCAACGAAAACATCGTAACTGCAGCTTAAAATAAGCTGCAGGTACGATGTTTTCGTTGAAAAGCAGCTATATGACATTATCACACTGCATGTGAAGGTTAATTACTGTGTTAACGGTCCTGTCAATTAGAAAATTATACATGATATTTGCATTAACATTTTCCTAAACGGCAAATTTGACTTTTGATTGGTCCAATGTCAAAGCCTTTGTGGATGATGATAAAAATGGCATATTTCTGTACAATATAGGAAAGAAAATAATGAGACAAAAGGAGAAAATGCTGGTTATCAGCATTTTCTTCTTTTGTCTCAGTGTTACCCAATTCGTTATAATTAAGTACCTTCAAAAAAACAATTCTTTTTTGAAAATTAACAAACCTTCATCTTTAGTCTTAATCAATTTCATCTAACTGAATTTAAGATTAGTTTCAAAATCCTGATATTGTGTGAACACTGATTTCGATACACATTTTTTTTAAGGTTACTCCGTAAATGTAATTGTCACTGTCAATTATAAAATTATACATGACATTTGTATTAATGTAGTGTACTGATCTAATTGTGAATTAATCTGTCAAAATATGAAATATGAAAGATAAACCTATCAGTCATTCAACTAGACAACTATCTACTTTATCGAAAATTACTTTACGATACAAAGTCATGTATTTCTGAATAGGTGTAGTAAACTATACATGTATTAACCATTTCCCTAATAGGTGAATGACAAAATTCTACTATAAATATCCATTTTGTCAATAACAACAGCTGTAACTTTGAATCGGACCAGTCTAAAATTTTGTTAAATGGGAATTGGTTTAGTTCATAAAATTTTATGTTCACAAGAAAAATTATAACAATTTTCTTATCCTTAATTTCGCTATGAAGTCCACACCCAAAAAGGGCCGCGGCCTTAGCGCAGTTGGTAGCGCATCTGACCCTCATTCGAGAGGTCCCGGGTTCGATACCCGGCCGCGGCTAATACCCTTTCTGACAAAATTGTCACCCACCAATGGGTTTGAAATCGTTAACCTAAGTGGGCGAGCAGCTGGAGGCTCGGTAAGGGTGTTGTGGTAGTGCTGGTTTGAGAAACAACAGGAATCCATGGGTAGGTGCTCCAGCCGCCGCGATATGACCCTGGTAGTTGAAAACGGCGTAAAACCCCAATAAACTCAAACCACACCCAAAAAAGCAGGACAAGTCGACATGAATTAATTTTTCCATGAAAGCATTCACGACTCACAATAAACATTTTTTTCTACACATATCACTTTTAAATAATGTCCAGCACAATTTGTCACAACAAATTTCTTCAAATGTATTATTTTCAATGAAAGCCTTTCCTATTGGGTCACAAAAAATATCTTTCTACCCATAACTTTAAAATAATGTCCACGCCAAATACCTCTAGTTGTAATTCAGAACAAGTTTGATGCAATGTATTTTATATGAACGCTGCGATAAATTGTTATAGCTCTAAACAATTTTTGCTACCTATCACTTAAAAATAATGTCCACACCCAATTTGAACTGTAATTCAGAACAAGTTTCATGCAATGTATTTCATATGAAAGTCGTCATGATATGATCAAGTCAACCATGAGATAACAGTATTTATTTGCCGTCCTTTCTTACGATTTCAAAATCACATTTAAATTGCGGTGTCGGTTTACTTTCACTTTATACGACAAACATATCTGAATTAAACCTTTCCCAAACAAGACCTAGCTTTTCTTGACTTCCCTACACTTAAAAATCTTAATAAAAAGATTGAAGCAATAGAAGAAAATGCTGATAATCAGCATTTTCTCCTTTTGTCTCAATATTTTCCAAACTACATTGAATCAAAATGATACCATTTTATCATCTGCACTAAACAGTCCAAAACAAAATTTGTTGTTTGGGAAATGTTAAATTGCTGCCGTCAATTTACTTTCACTTTTTATGTCAAGACATATCAGTAAATGTAAATAATATCTGACAGTTTGCGATATATACTGTTGTATATATCTCACTATTTCATTGCATTGTATCGGCAAAAAATTATCCCTTCAGCAAATTGACCCAATTAAAGACGACAAAATTAAGACTTGTCTATATTTGTAGTTTTTGTAAACAAAAAAACTTATTCATTTAAGCATTTCTTTTATAAGCTGCAAAATTGACATTCTGAAATTTGACATCTCACACAAATTGAAAAGGAAAAAATCGACAACATTGAAAGTAAAGAAGAAAATGCTAATTACCAACATAAATGTTTTTGCTTTTCCTGCTATTATCTTTTGTAATTGAATAATTTCACATAAATCTTATCTTTATCGATACCCACTTTTTCCTCGACAAGGCTCTTGACGTTTTAACAGTCATAATTTTTGCCATTTCAGAAAGGGTTAATACATGTATAATTTTCTAAGTGACCGCAACTTTATCGGAGAAACCAGTTCCTCATTATTGTAATGCCTATGACACAATTTTCAATTAAGAATTACAAACCATCATAAGATATACCTAACACATCCGTGGCAACATAAATTGACAAAAGGATACCTTTGCCAATTATCGGACTTCATCTGTGACAACAGAAATTGATGAGGGATACTTTCGTCAATTTCTGTTGTCATAGATGATGCCGCAAGTTGCAAGAGGTTTTTGGTTTCTAATGATGGATGGAATACCTTAACATCTATAATTATGAAGTTTGGAAAAGGCTAGACCGTCTGACTTTATAAACTGATAGATAATTAATTCAAATTCACAATGAATCATGCATTCACTGACAGTAAAACAGTTTTAAATTTACAACAACTCTTATGTTATCAATTATTTTCCTAACCATGCAAAATGATTTTAAATTGAACATAATTTTTCACAACTTTTCTTTGTTCTTTTTTTTTAACCAAGGCCTTGATATATATAAATGGTCTTTGTTTAACTCATTCCAATCTTAACCATTTCTCAACCAACAACATTTTACAGGTCCGAATTTTAGACTGGTCCAAATACAAACAAGACTAGTGTGCCATAGTCAAGATATACACTGGAAGGCTGAAATTGACCAAACACCAATCGACAGATCGTTCCGCCCAACAGTGAATTTAAGACAAACAATGGGGATGTGATCGTTAATAGGGAACGATTTTATCCAGTTAATCGTGACGTAAATTCGGACAAACAAAATAGTATTTCGTAGGTGTTGTTATAAAATCTCTTAACTACGGCTTGATTTAAGCCGTAGTTCCGAGATTTTATAACAAAACCGACGGTTTATCAAAACATAACGGTAAAACTAGTCTATTGTTAGCACAAAATTCTTTGCCATAATGCCTGTCGATTGTTTTGATTGCCAGTCGATAAATCGATACAATAACATGTGCAATGAAGAACAATTGGGGCATGACATTTTTCTGATCGTCCATTGGCTAATCGATGTTTTTGATTGACAGTCGGCGTTTGGTCAATTTCAATAAGCCCCTGAGACTAAGTTTTAAGGGGATATAACTCAATAATATTGACCAAGTTTTGAAAAGATCCAGCCAGAAACTTAGGAGGAGTAATCACGGTGGGGATTGTGCATGATGGGATGGATAACGAATTTGGAGTATACGGACAAAATTTGCCTCGCTTCAGGTAAGAAATTGTGCAATAATTTTCTTATTTCTGCTCCAATTTTCAAGCAGTTTGTTGCATGTACCCCGCATTAGTGAGCTCTTTCCTCGGATATATGACTTGTTTGTAGAATCTTTGTACTTTTTCCAATAATTGATCCCAACCGACCAGAAAAACGACAAAAAATTCAGGCCCTTTTTCTAGTCGGTTGGGATCGGTTTTTGAGAAAAGTACATGGAAATTCCAGATAAATAATACATCTGAGAAAAGGGCTCAGTAAGACGGAGTACATGCAACAAACCGCATGAAAATTGACGCAGAAATAAGAAAGTTATTGCACAAATTCTTACCTGAAGCGTGATTAATTTGGCCGTAGTCGTTACCATTTCGCTTTCTGGTCGGTTGGGACAATATTTCGGAAAAAATATCATGAGTTATCTTATATGTCATACATCCGATGAAAGAGCTCGATAAGGCGGGGTACATGCAGCAAACCGCTTGAAAATTGATACAGAAATAACAGAGTTATTGCAAAATGTCTTACCTGAAGCGAGGCGAGTTGGCATCAAATTTTGTGCAAAAAATAGACTGAGTTTTCCGTTATGTTTTGATAAACCGTCGGTGTTGTTATAACATCTCGTAACTACGGTTTGATTCAAGCCGTAGTTACGAGATTTTATAACAACATCAACGAAATACTATTTATTTGTCCGAAATTACGTCACGGTTTACTTGATAGAATCGTTCCCTATTGTCGGTAGTCGTTATCCATCCCATCATGCACAATCCCCACCGTGTGATTTGTTGACAAGAAAAGTGGAAGGACGGATGGACAGACGAGAAGATAAAATCGAATAAACAACTGCCTCCGGAGGCATATATTAAAAGTTGCAGATGACAAATTTAAAGCAAATGAGCCAGGATCTGGAAAAATGTCCCTTATAGCATTTTCAAAAATTTAGTTTGAAGATCAGCCTGTTGTCCAATGCAGTCCAATATGCATCCATGCTGCTCTCTTTAAGCTACTATAGGTCACGAAGAAGCTACTAGAGAACAACATGGTTCCTGATCAGACTGTG
Source organism: Fragum sueziense (assembly GCA_963680895.1). Taxonomy (NCBI): domain Eukaryota; kingdom Metazoa; phylum Mollusca; class Bivalvia; order Cardiida; family Cardiidae; genus Fragum; species Fragum sueziense. The sequence goes on along the minus strand of OY804596.1, from coordinate 64,751,626 downwards.
CGTATGCACAGGCTGATCTGGATCTATGTTGGGCTCAAAAGCCTTAAGGACAAATCCTCCAGTTGTTACTACGCAACCTACTGCGCATATCCTAAATAACGAAATAAAGCTGTTTCAGTAATTGGCCTTTTCAGCAAATGTATTTTTTACATTTGTTTAATGATTGGTTGATAAATGACAATCCCCTTTTCGGTTATTTCAATTTTCTCTATTTGGTCAATTAAAGTGTAATAGTACTCGGATGGTACATTTTGCTTTCTGTTGCGCGTTCAACATGTGGCGTTAGCGATAGGAAACAGAGCAACAAAAGCAAAGTGTTGTCTTTATGAGCTAGTCCGCTTCAGAGAGACACAAAAGATGGCACTTTTAATTATCTCAAACTGGTAATAACGAAGAACAATGGATAAAAGTAGTGAAACAATTTCGGACAGAGCTGCAAAAAGTAAACCAAATTTTACTTATAACTAAGAAAAATGCTTGGTTTGATATATTTTTCTTTTTTTGTTTTTGTAGGTATGACCAAGCACTATGTCTATACCAAAAAAGAAAAAAATTCTTACCGCTGGAATATTTTTTATTATCAAAAACGTTGCGAAAAAAGAACAATTTCAGCTCCTTTTGAAAGAATGTTTTACTAAAAATTTCAAAATCATCACTAAATCTTCCCAAATTGATACTCGTTTGGACAGAATAAAACATATTGAACACAATGAAGACTTATTTATGTAATCCTAGTCATTTTGAACACCTTTTTGTGGGTATTTAGGTGACACCTCATTTTTGCAATTTTAGACAAGAGTAGTCTCCCTTGAAATCCAATAACTTTTTAATTCGCTTGGTGACCTATAGTTTTCAAGTCATTTTTTTACTTCTCATATGTTTAAATACCAGTACAGAAAAAATAAAAAAAATCTTACCGTAGGAAATAAATGGAGGATCTGTCCTTAAGGGGGAATGCTCCAGTTTTTCGGAACACTTGGTCATTACTGTAGTAAATTAAATGTTTCGTACCAATATGTTTCCCTACCATATTTTCAATAATATAACACATCATTACAATTTACCGTTTTCGACGGTAAAAGTGTATCTTTTATGCGAAAGTGATTTCCTCAAGATGGAAATCGATTATTTAGAGCAAGACAGTCGTAAGTGTCTATGTAGTTACCACTGTTTTGCGTCATTTTATTCTTGGGTAGCTGATAAAAATTGCTGTAAATCAATAATAAGTGCGCTGACCTATATATTTTCTTTTTGAATTATTACCAGGACATGTTGCTTAATACAATGAGGGAGTTTTATCAAGTTCTATTATGTAGAACTTGAAATAATTCCAAAAATATGCAAATTTTGACATAAAACACCCCAGCTTCATTGATCTAACCGAACACGTGAGCATGCTGTTTTATACATTTACTCTTTTATAATAGCACATATTTTGGGTTTTCTGTTCTTATCAAATGTAAGATGTTACTTTAAATCCGTTTTCGGGACTAAACGATAAATATATAGCATTTTATTAGCATTTTAGTCACCTATACAGGTGCAAGAAATTGTGCATTTTTTCGATGTAGGGGTATGTGATACGAATGCCTATAAAATTCAAACAAGATCGCTGACCATCAATTTTTATTTTATTTTTCAATTGGTAATATCATGTAATTTCAACATACAAAATATAAATAAATTCTATGATTGGGAAAAAAATTTAGGAAACTGGAGCATTCCCCCTTAAGGTAGGTTTTTCCAGATCCTGGCTCAAATGTTACTGAAAATGGAAAATCTGTAACATTCATTTTTTTTTTAAAGAACTGCTGAATTATATTGGCTTTTGACTTTGAATATAATCATAATCATAAAAGTAAGATTCTGAAAAAATATTTGAGTTGTCAATAGAATTCAATATTGATGATGCAATTAATTAAAGCAGGCTTTGTTTCAATCTATTCATGCAGTAAATCATATTGCATTATGACATTAAATTTTGTATATTTTTTTTCCAAAATAACAATTTATTGTGGGACATCATAATCAGTCTTGTTATTATGATTCTTCAAATAAACTGTTCCCAAACAAGCCCGGGTTTTGTAAAACCTACATGATAGTAGTTTAGAAACCCTTGAGGAAAAAGAAGAAAATGCTGATAACCAGCATTTTCCTCAAGAATTCCTATGTCTAAGTAACTAAATTTTGGTAATTTCAGTAACATTTTCTTTTGTCCTCGATCTACAGTCTTAGAGTCTGCACCAATCAAACTTCTGTCACACGCCATCTTAACCCTTTCCCAAACAATACCTGCTTTTGACGTCCCTATTAGAAAAGACTTGGGAAAACATCGAGACAAAAGAAGAAACTGCTGATAATCAGCAGTTTCTCCTTTTGTCTCAATATTTTCTATGCTATATTGTACACTAATCCTCTCATTTTTACTTCAAAATTGTCGTCTGCAACAACTTTCAAATTGGAAGGCTCCAAAATTTTGTTTGGGAAAGGGTTAATTAATCTTGATCTTATAATTATTGTTCAGACCAATTCTTCATTTTAACATGGTAATTGATCATGTCAAGAAGCAAGCAATCACGTTCTTGATTAATTTCTTTTTTTTCATTGTTCACAGTAGAAAGTAATACAGCAAATTTTGATTTTCCATCAAAATGCCAATATCAAAATTGGTAATTTATTTCAATATCATAAGTCTAAAATTAAATTTCGATCAACATGTCAAAAGACTCAAAAAAAAAAAAAAAAAAAAAAAAAAAATCTTAATATCTAACATTATAATTATCATTATCAGTACTTTTATTATTATTATTATTATTATTATTATTATTATTATTATTATTATTATTATTATTATTATTATTATTAATATTATTATTATTATTATATTATTACTCTATTCCTTTCCTATTGAAATCCTGGTTTTCACTTCACCATGATTTTATAATTGAGTAAACATTGTAGAAAAAAAGGAATTACTTGTAACAAGCAATTTCTTCTTTTTCCACAATATTTTCTACCCCACTGACTGGTTATAGTTCAAATTAAATCCACATTATATTTTGATCTGCAAAACCTTTGAATTTAGTCTAAAATTGAAATTTTGCAAAACAGGCAAGTGTAATTACGTTTTTCTCAGACAATGATATCGTCGTTGTAAATGCAAAACCTCGTATCTCGTTTATGAAAATTTTTAAAGGGGAGTGAAAAAAGTGTTATAACTTTTCCCAAACTGAAATGTTTTACTTGAAATGTTGACATATTGTTCACAAATAATATGTCATGAATACTGATTAGTAAAAATATTTCAAAACCTGTGAGAATTTTCTAAACTGGGCCCAGAAGTTTGTACTTTGAAAATCGCACGAATCGACATACGAGGTTTTGCATTTACACCGACGATATATTCCTATTGCTATTAATTTGTGACTAATCATAAGAACAATATCCCAATCTTTTGATCAAAAGAAAACATTTTCATAAAATTTAATGATTCAAAGCATCCTGTTCGTGATGTTGTGACCAAGCCTCGATACTTTATCAATACAATATTAAAAATAACTTTCTTCACTTAAAAGCCTCGAAATTAAAACCACATTAAATCACGTCTGCACTGCACTGAAAGTTTATTTTACCGCACCAAGATTTACAGATGAGAGTATTAATGTTTGACAAAACCACAAATCGACGACTGTCAATAGAACGATAAACATTTAACTTAAAATACAACCAAACTTAAAATACAACCCGGGCTTGTGTCGATAGATAAAGAGACTTGCTTAACCCTTTCCCAAACGGCAAAATTTTAGGGCGGTAAAAATTGAAAGTTACTGCAGACGACAAAATGAACATTGAAAAAGATGGGATTTGTGTACAATATAGGTAAGAAAATATTGAGACAAAAGGAGAAACTGCTGGTTATCAGCAGTTTCTTCTTTTGTTTCAATGTTTTCCCAAGCCTTTTCTAATAGGGACGTCAAAACCAGTTCTTGTTTGGGAAAGGGTTAAAGGGGAAGTTAAGCAAAATGTTATTTCTTTTGTAAGCCAAGATTGAATGATTGAATGGAGCTAATTGCATCCCACTAAACGGCTAAGGTCATATTCAGATGAGACCACGCCTGTTTAACCCTTTCCCAAACGACAAAATTTTAGGGTGGTCCAATTTGAAAGTTGCTGCAGACGACCAAAATGATGATAATAAAGAAATGATTTGTGTAAAATATGGCACAGAAAATATTGAGACAAAAGGAGAAACTGCTGGTTATCAGCAGTTTCTTCTTTTGTTTCAATGTTTTCCCAAGCCTTTTCTATTGGGGACGTCAAAACCAGGTCTTGTTTGGGAAAGGGTTAAATAATAATTATTGTGTTAAGTCTTGCCAAGCTACCAACTGCACTATGGCCACAGCTCTCCACTTATGATAACAGATCTGAATCTCCAATCAAGAAGTACATCATACCATTTGCCCATGGAGGTTGTGCATGGTCTGGCCTTTTCTTCATCACACAAAAGTCTCAGATAATCAAATCCATATCATTCCTTCCTTCTGCGTCAAATTGTTTTCTATGTTATGAAATTATTTCTCATGTTTTCTGCAAAGTCAGTAACATGCACTTCCATATTTTTGATTAAGGCCAGTCTAATTTGTCACCTAGAAAAAGGTCAAGTTTTGTTTTACTTCCCCTTTAAACCATAATTGCTTTTAAAGGTGACAAAAGTACTTACATTACACCAACACAGACTTATCAATCTTTTCTGTCAACAATCCTGATATTGTCAAATATTGCATAATTTTTCAATAAAACACAAACTGACGCCTGCTAATGCATAATGATTGTTATGCAAATGAGCTTGCTTCACTATCATTGACTCTTTTCGTAAACTCTTTAGTCTAACAACAAGCATTTTCTCCTTTTCCCTCAATATTTTTTATGCATAATTTTTCAATAAAACACAAACTGACGGCCCCTAATGCATAATGATTGTTATGCAAATGAGCTTGCTTCATCATAATCAAACCTTTCCCAAACAGGACCATGCTTTGACGTCACTGATAGAAACTAGAACTGTCGCAAAGCGGACAAATACCCCCCACTAGCGCGTTGTCACTGAAAAAGTGCTAAAGTTCAAAGTGGCATAACTCTGAAACTACTGCCTGGATCAAGATGAAAATTGCAGGTGCACAACTTCATATGATAGGAAACAACCTGCTAAAATTTCAGCAAAATCGGTCAAAAACTGTGGGAGGAGAAGAGGACACAAAATTATGTCCACGGACGGACAGACGGACGGACGGACGGACAGACAGACAGACGGACAGATAACCTGAATCCAGTATACCCCCCCATAACTTTGTTGTGGGGGGTATAAATATTGACAGTTACCTGCTATGAGACTGAAAGCAATTGTTAAAAGAGCAAAATCTCCCACATCCCAGTTCATAATCATAAGACCAAAATAGAAATACCCGCAAAATTGTAAATAATAATATATAATTTGAATTCTTTCAAAATGATTTCCATTCTATCATTAAGTAGATATTGATCTACTCACACATTATAGCCCTATTTACATGGGATACTGGGAAGAGAGCGTTTAAATTTGGAGGGTCAGCGCCAAACTATTGTACATTCATAACCATAATCTATTATAGTCATAATGACATTTTATTAGAACTAGAGTTGTCCGCGGACAACGTAGCTCGCCTAGATGGGAGCTTGTCACAAAAACAGCTAATTTTTTAAAAGTAGGTCAAACTCCAAGGTCAAGGTCACAAGGTCAAATGTCATGGTCACAAATGAAAGGTCTTGGCAGGAGGTATCCATGTGTAAAATATCAAAGCTCTATCTATAGTAGTGCATGAGATATAGGCCAGGTTAAAGTTTTTTAAAAGTAGGTCAAACTCCAAGGTCAAGGTCAGAAGATCATAGGTCATGGTCCCAAATGAAAGGTCTTGTCGAGAACTATCTATGTGTGAAATATCAAGGCTGCATCTCTAATAGTGCCTGAGATATTGACCAGGTTAAAGTTTTTCAAGTGAAGACACGACGGGACGCGACGCCGACACTAGGGCTGTGACATTAGCTCCCCGGACATAAAGTCCCAGCTCGCTAAAAAGGGTCCTTTCAGTTATTTGAGACAAACATGAATCTTGATCTGAGCCTGCCCATACTCACAGACTGATCATGACCCACACAGATCTCTCAAATAAGCTTCCTCATTACATGAAACAACTGCAAGAGAGTACAATAGATCATGCAATTAGGTATACAAAGTGGATAATCATGTGATACAACAATTTCAGAAAATCTTCAATAACTTTGTTAATACTGGACCGATTTGAATTCGGTTTGAAACAGAGAAGGTTGACAGACGTCATGCATTAGATGGACGTAGTGAATTTTTGAATTTTTGAAAAAATCAACTGATAAAAAAGTTATTGAAGATCAACCAAAATTTTGGTTGATCTTCAATAACTTTTTCATCAGTTGATATTTCAAAAAATCCTTTACGCCAATCTTATTTCTGGCATTTGTCCACCTTCTCTGCTTTAAACCGAATTCAAATCGGTCCAGTATTTACAAAATTATTAAAGATTTTCTGAAAATATTGTATCACGTGATTATCCACTGTGTATAGTCTGATCTAGATCCATGTATTCTTAAATGCAATAAGAGCCCTTATTCCATGCCCAGATCATTATTCTTTTGCACTTTCAATAGGTTTGCCCTATAAATACAATTTTCAAACTCAAGTTAAGCCTCTCTTACAACCCATCGTGCGTTTTTTTAAACCATGTTTTAAAACTCTGCAAAATCACACGATTTATAAAAGACGCACGACGGGTTATAAGAGTGCCTCAAAATATTGTCTGGTCAATTCTTTGCTGCTTGCAGTCTGCATCGTGGTTGCGTCCACCAAAATCGTACGTTGCATGTGCGTGCATTGCACGACTAAACATACGTTTTAGACGCAGACCGCATTCAGGAGCACGTACGACCAGTTGTAAGAGAGGCTTTAGTACATTTTGGTTACACACCAACAATGAAATTGGCAGGGTGTGTCAAGGCTTCTTTAATAGTCCAATATTTTCATTCTTCGATACCGGTAAATAGCAGAATATTTTTCAAATGATTTTCGTGTCAGAGATAATTGATTGTTAAGAGCATGGTTTCATCTCTTTTCTTAATTAATGCTTTCCAAAGCATGCTAAATTTTCAAGCTTAAGTGTACAAAATATATTTTGTTATAAACACTTATTTTTATTCACTTATGGTAATTTTGATTAATCTAAAATCAAAATCTACAGCATCTTCAGCGTTTATATAGATCTTGTTTATAGACAAAAAACGTACCTAAGTTTTGGGGTAAAAAACAAGATTTTGGGGTTAAAAAACAATTTATAGTGACACTGATAATATCAATAGGTGTTCAATAAGCAAGTACAAATGACAACTTTAATACAAGTTAATTATGATAGGGCCGGGCCAGTTTTAATTGGCTAGTAGCATGATCAAGGCCTAAGGCTCAATGTACTTGATAGCCCTAGCTTTGACACTTTCCTGAATGAAATCAGATTGTAACAACCTTATGGAAAGGTTTAGAAAATGTGTAGAGAAATGGAGAAAATGTAGATCAACATTTTCTCCTTTTCCTTCAACTTTTTTGGGGGCTTTACAGCTTCCACACAGAAAAAAATCAGATTCTTGTAATTAAAAAGCTGCTAAAGAGAGGATATGTGTATAGTATAGCACAGAAAGTATTGAGGCAACAGGAGAAAATTCTGGTTATCAGCATTTTCTCCTTTTGTCTTAATGTTTTCTCAATTTCTTCCTAATAAGGACAAGAAAAGGCATCCTTGTTTAGGCTCCACTTATTTAGAAACAGTTTCAAAGCCTCGGGGGAAAAAATGTTAACAAGTTGGGTGTCACTTACGATTTGTCAATACATTATCGGCCACTTTGATATCTCAATAACGGACAGTAAAACTCGTTCTTATTGACACAATGCATTATGGATCATAAAAGGCCCTATAGGTAGATTTGACCACTTTGACCAAAGTGACCCACAGGTCAAAGGTGCATTATCAAAAGCCCTGCCATTTATTAATGCTTAATTTGAATTCAACTGTACAAATTGTGACATGGGTGGGCTTAAGATATCATCTTACCCTTTCCAAAACATGAACTGGTTTGATTGAAAAAGATTGTGAAAACATTGAGGCAAATGAAGAAAATGCTGGTAACCAGCATTTTCTTCTTTTGCCTCAATATTTTGCGGGTTAATAATGTACACATTTTTTTAATCTTTTTTGTCTCAATATTTTGTGCTTTTTTGTACACAAATCATATCTTTATTTTCATTCATTTTTTGCGCTTTCGTAATTTCAAGTTGCATCTATCCGAATTTTTAGGAAAGAGTTGCGATTATCCAACTCCTTTCAAGGTGATTTTATTTACTCCTTTTTCATTACAAGTTGACCCCTGTCAAACCAAAATCCCTAAATATTGGTGCAAACACTTTATTGAAGCTTGATCGACTTTAATCCATGTAGAGCAATTAAAGCGAACAACTTTAATTCATGAAAGGTAAACAATACAAAATGTTTCATAATAAATTTTCAATGGTGCCTTACAGCTCCAACTAAGATTAAAAGATTAATTTTTAGAGTTCAATGCTTTTCCACTGAAAATGCAACAGCAGAATTATGACATGTCTTTTAAACATTTACCAAACAAGACCGTCTTGCACATCCCTGATAAAAATAGTTTTGAAAAACACAGGGAGAAAAGAAGAAATTGTTGATTATCAGCAATATCTCCCTCTTGTTCAATACTTTTAGTGCTTTAACCCATTACCAAACGACACAATTTCAGACTGCTCCATATTCAAAGATGTTGCAGACGACAATTTCAAGTGAATGAAATTTAACATTTTTTGGTCTTTTAACACAGAAAACATTGTGGGAAATGAAGAAATTGCTTGTCACAAGCAATTTCTTCATTTTCCACAATGTTTTCTAAAGCCATTGTCTTGTTGGGAGTCAAAAAGAGTTACTGTGTGGAAATGGGTTAACATACATCGATAGCTAATTTATCAAATTAAACTGGTCTAACTCTTCATATTTTGGGAAGCAGCATTAAATTGCAGTCAAGTATTGAATAGGATGCAGGCTATCAAAAGATAACAACAAATGGATGTGTGATATGTTTACCCATTTACCTGTAATTTATCTAGTTTGGGTTTTACCTGGTGAAAGATGTCACCGGATTTTACAACTATCAATCAAAGCCTTGGGGGAATTCACCCATTCCTGTTTTTTTATGTACAAATACAAAGAACAAAATCTAGACTGAAGCAGACAACAAAGGACCTTTTTTATTGACAAGGATCTCGTGCAAAAGTTCATTTAAGTTCAAGATCTGTTCTAGAATGGCACTTCTAGAACTGTTGAACTTTTGGCAGGGGATGCAGGACATTAAAAGATAGCAACAAATGGATTTGTGATTATGTTTAATCTATGTACTTGTAATTTATCTAGTTTGGGTTTTCCTTGTTGCAAGATGTCATCGGATCTTACACCTTTCAATCAAAGCCTTGAGGGAATTCACCATTCCTAGCTGGGTTTTCAAGTACAAATAAGGTAGCTGAATAAATATTTAGAATGGATCGTGACCATGGACCCTAGAAACGACCACATTTTATTGACTAGGATGCAGGACATTAAAAGATAGCAATAAACGGATGTGTGACATGTTTAATCTATCTATATTCTGATTTTTTTCGGGAGACAGGACGAAGCCTAGTAAACGGTTCATTACATTTAAGCTTGAGGAGAAACAGCCTTCTCGCTTAGCGGTACATCGTCGGTAATATTGCAAAACATTATAACTACAGCGTGAATCGGGCTGTAGTTACGAGGTTTTATAACAACTCATTTTACAATCGAACGTTCTTTCAATTTCAAAATGTGTTCATGCTCGTGCTGCACGTTTTTCTCTTATATCAACCAAGATATCAGATAGTAAACTCGTCGAATAACCTCTTCGCTTAGCCACACCCTGAAAGGTGAATAAAAATGGATTATACCTGCAATTTATCTAGTTTGGGTTTTACCAAGTGAGGTATTCAAATAACTTTTTAAATGTGTTGGTGATCATTTCAGCAGAAGGCAATTTATGATAAATGATCATTATTTTCATATTAAATCAGCCATAATTGTATCATATTTTATGGTATTTTATCATATTTAATATGTTTTTATACTTGGTCTAAGGTCAAGAATGGGTCAGCGAGATCTTATCAAGTAATATGATCTATAGCATCCTTCTATTTGATTATAGATGTCATAAAATTTAATGTGATTGGCAAAAAATTTGGAAAAGGAAAGTCATAAAGTTTTATTCTACTTTTTACATTAAATCTCCTGATATAAAGATTGATTGAAAGGTATTTTAAATGTCACTTTTAACTGCATATGGTCATTATCACACACCTTGAGCACCTTACCATAGGTTCCTGGCATTTCTCTCAACAGTAGCCTACTACCACAATATCTAATCCAAGCCTGTAGCTATGACGTACTATGGGTCAAAAGTCTAGAAAGAGCGTGCACGCATAAAATATACGCGTCAACGCATAAAATTTATGCGAGCAGTTGAAAATATATGCGTTGACGCATAAATTTTACGCGAGCAGTAGTAAAAATTGTGAAACCGAGACAGGCCAATAGGAGAGGCGGTTACAAACTTTTCCCTTTATACCATAAAATTGATGGATGAAACGAAGGATCTGATTGGTTAATAGATAAAATACCCGTCGACGCATATATTTACACGAGCAGTTGAAAATTTACGCGTTGACGCATAAATTTTCAACTGCTCGCGTAAATCTTATGCGTTGACGCGTAAATATACGCGTCGACGCATAAAATTTACGCGTCGACGCATATATTTTATGCGTGCACGCTCTAAATAGACTTTTGACCCATTTGGTACGCCATTCGTAGCTGCTCTCTCACTTTCCATCCAGCGGTGAGGGACAAATGACTTGTATCAAATGTCCAGGAGAATATTGGCTGAGCAAGGGTTCAGACCCACGAACCTTGATTGAAAGACTGAAATTAGTGGCTGAAATATTGAGGATTTGCCTTACCATATAAAGAGTTAACCCTTTCCCAAACCTCAAAATTTTAGGGTGGTCCACTTCAAAAACAGCCACAAATGACAAAATGGAAGTAACTAAAGATAGAATTTGTGTAAAATGTGGCATAGAAAATATTGAGACAAAAGGAGAAACTGCTGGTTATCAGCAGTTTCTTCTTTTGTTTCAATGTTTTCCCAAGCCTGTTCTATTAGGAACCTCAAAACCAGGTCTTGTTTGGGAAAGGGTTAATATGTAACAAGTGCTCCCAGATTACCAAGGACATCATTCTGCATATGTAGTGACCCTACTTCGGCAATGTTTTCTTATGACGCTCAAATTACTGACTTATCTGATGAAAATAAAGTTATCCAAAGTTAATACTGGTGCACTATACAAATTTTTGTGGTCAAAGACGAGCTTTAACACTTTCCCAAACAGCAAAATTTTAGGATAGTCCAATTTGAAAGCTGGCAGCCTGCAGATGACAAAATCTATCAAGGGCGGATCCAGGATTTTTTCCAGGGGCGGTCAAAGCTCAAATGATGGCTTAAAATGTGTTGAATATGTAAAGTTATATAGTCAAAATTCAATTTTCAGCCAATTCCAGGGGGGTCATGACCCCCTGACCCCACCCCTAGATCCACGCATGTCTATATGTTGTTAAAAAAAAAGATTTGTGCACAAGAAAGCTCAGAACATATTGAGACAAAAGGAGAAACTGCTAGTTATCAGCAGTTTCTTCTTTTGTCTCAATGGGTCTTACCCCAAGCCTAGCTTCTTTTACAGAGATGTTGTTTGGGAAAGGGTTAATCAACAAATTCTTCTTGGTAGGGGAAATAACTTATACCCAATTCAGGAAAGCATGCTTGAATTCACTCCCTTGATACAAGACTTTTCAATAGTTGGGTGGAAAAAAGACACTGTGATATTATCATCTTTTACACTTTCCCAAACAAGATCTGGCTATGAAATCCCTAATGAAAAATGCTTTGAGAAATATTCAAAGAAAAGAAGTTGCTGATAATCAGAAAATTCTGACCTTTTCCCTCAATATAATATTTTCTTAGCCCCAAAATTGACATTTTCTGTTTTACACATCTTTTTTTCTTTTCAACTCCTTTCAAATTGACAAAGTCTGAAATTTTGCTGTTAGGGATATCCACAACATAGAGTTTGATGATTGATAATGAAAAACAAATTGTTGCTTTTCGACAAAAACCTTGTAACTGCAGCATGTTTTAAAGGGACATTTCATTCCGATTTCAATTTTTTAAAGTATGTCTTGATGCCAAGATTGGGTATTCTAATGAGTATAAATACTATTAGTTTTTTTAAGTTGTTGCCAGTAAGCGAGATAGACGCATTTAAAGTTGACACATAATCGATAAATTGCATATAAATCCGAACTGTTGTCCACAACAATTTGTTCAATTTTAACACAAAAATATAAATTTCTCGTAAACGGTGCAATATTTTGGCTTGAAATTTTCAGAATTTTCATAAGGAAATATGCTCTTTCAGATAAAAATAAAAGTAATATTTATGACAAAAAATTCTGAAATGTCACTTTAAGCTGCATTTACCAGGTTTTTGTTGAAAAGCAGCAAAATACTGCCTGACGTAATTGTAGCTCTAATGGACCAGTCTAATGTAGTCTAGGACAGCCTGTAGACAGAATGGCAATGAATGTTGTGCTAAAAATATACTTGGTTCACCGTTATGTATTGAAAAACCGTCAATGTTTTCTGAAATCCTGTAACTAAGGCTTGATTCAAGCCGTAATGACAGTTGACTAGATTGTATAACAACACCTACGGAAATACCATTGTTTTTCCAATTTAAGTTATGTCATGGTTATACAGAAGAAATTGTCCCCTATTAACCCTCTCCCAAACGACAAAAATTTAGGATGTCCAAATTCAAAGCTACCGCAGACAACAAAATGCTTGTGGATTAACACAGGATTGTGTATATTTTAGCAAAGAAAATATTGAGACAAAAGGAGAAACTGCTGGTTATCAGCAGTTTCTTCTTTTGACTCAATGTTTTCCCAAGCCAAATCTATTAGGGACGTCAAAACCAGGTCTTGTTTGGGAAAGGGTTAAATCCCATAAATTCTGTTGTGTATACATCAATAATTCCCGTTGTTTCTAGACAACATAATCTGGCCCTTCTTCCATCACCAAATTTTTCCTTTTTTTCCTTTTTTTCTAGATTTAAGACATTACCAGACGGCAAAATTTTAGACCTATCTAAATTCAAAGGTGTTACAGATGACAATTTTGAATAAATTTAAGTTTACATAATTATATGGGTCTTTTGGGGAAGAAAATATTGTGGGAAATGAAGAAATTGCTTGTCACAATATTTTCCTAAGCCTTTTTTGTTGGGCAACCATAAAACATGTGTGGTAATGGGTTCAGACAGTCTGTAGACAGAATTAAGTCCAATTTATGTGTTGTGAATCAATAATTCTGTATAATTCCTCTTGTTCCTAGACAACATTATTATCAGACCTTTTTCCATAGTGTATATTTGAGTTCCCATGCAACAACAAATTCAAAAGAGTGTGTGTGGGTTGAATATGCACAGTCTGATCAAGATCCATGCTGTTTTTTTACTGCTTTCACATCCGAGACCAATAGCTGCTTTAACCCTAGCCATGCAGATCCCGGAATTTTCTGGTCACTTTAGCAGGCAGAATAGAACAAGCCTTATTCTATACTGCCTGCTTCTTTTAATCTAGCATGACAAGCGTTAAGAAGCAATGACAAGAGGGCCAGAATGGCCCTATATCGCTCACCTGAAAGAAGTTTAAGACACGCCCACTTTTTTTGACGAATCAAAAATTTGCAAACAAATTTTGAAAAGGGTCACTCAAGGAACATCATTGCAAAATTTGTTTCAAATTGACCCTATGCTTGATTTTTAAAGAATTTTCTTATGATTTCTCTAAGTCTGATAAGCCACGCCCTGCCATGCAAACTTTTTTTGACCAATACAAAATTTGCCAACATATTTTGAAAAGGGTCACTCAAGGAACATTTCTGTAAAGTTTGCTTCAAATTGGGCAAATGGTTGATTTTTAAAGAATTTTCTTAGGATTTCTATAAGTCCGATAAGCCACGCCCAATTTTTTCTGACGAATAAAAAATTTGAGAAAATTTTTTGAAAAGAGTCACCCAAGGAACATTTCTGCCAAATGTGGTTCAAATTGGACCAATGGTTGATTTTTAAAGAATTTTCTTATGATTTCTCCAAGTCCGGTAAATGCTGACCTGCCACGCCCATAATTTTGGATGAATAAAAAATCCGCGAACAAATCTTAAGAAGGGTCAGCCAAGGAACATTCCTGCCAAATTTGGTTTTAATTGGCCCTATGGTTAAGGAGAAGAAGATTTTTGAAGAATTTTTTAACAATTTCTCTTGGTTAGATAAGCCCCGCCCTGCCACACCCACATTTTTTTACGAAACTATATATTTATGAACAAATGTTGAAGAGGGTCACTCAAGGAACAATTCTGCCAAGTTCAATTCAAATTGGCCCATTGGTTGATTTTTAAAGAATTTTCTTATGATTTCTTTAAGTCTGATAAGCCCCTTTCTCCCTGCCACGGCCACAATTTTTTACAAATGAAAATATTTGTGAACACATTTTAAAAAGAATGGCTTAAGGCACATCCCTGCAAAGTCTGGTTCAAATTGGAACAATGGTTGATTTTTAAAGAATTTTCTTATGATTTTTCTAAGTCTGATAAGCCCCGTTCTCCCTGCCACGGCCACGTTTTTTGACGAATCAAAAATCTGAGAACAAGTTTTTAGAAGGGTCACTCAAGGAACAATTCTGCCAAGTTTGGTTCAAATTGAAACAATGGTTGATTTTTAAAGAATTTTCTTATGATTTTTCTAAGTCTGATAAGCCCCTTTCTCCCTGCCATGGCCACGTTTTTTGACGAATCAAAAATCTGAGAACAAGTTTTGAGAAGGGTCACTCAAGGAACAATTCTGCCAAGTTTGGTTCAAATTGGAACAATGGTTGATTTTTAAAGAATTTTCTTATTATTTTTCTAAGTCCGATAAGCCCCTTTCTCCCTGCCACGGCCACGTTTTTTGACGAATCAAAAATCTGAGAACAAATTTTGAGAAGGGTCACTCAAGGAACAATTCTGCCAAGTTTGGTTCAAATTGGAACAATGGTTGATTTTTAAAGAATTTTCTTAGGATTTCTCTAAGTGCGATAAGCCCCGCCCTGCCACGCCCACATTTTTTGACGAATCAAAAATCCGCGAACAAGTTTTGAGAAGGGTCACTCAAGGAACATTCCTACAAAGTTTGGTCAAAATTGGCCTGTTAGTTTTGGAGAAGAAGATGTTTGAAGAAATTGTTGACGGACGGACAGATGGACAGACGGACAGACGGACGACGGACGGTGAGTGACCACAATAGCTCCCCTCGAGCACTTCGTGCTCAGGTGAGCTAATAAATCTTTATTTATATACATATAGATACAGTGTGATCTGAATCAATGTCATAAAAGGTCCTTTTTTCAGATTCCAGCTAAAATACAAATAGAGCTACATAAATATACTGACCTTTGAATGTCACCCATCCTAACATGAGTACAAAACACTGACTCAGCCTCCCGACAGCTATTTCATCCAACAATCAATAGTTACCGAATCAATATCTTGTCCTCTACATTCCATAGGAGCATGCAATATTTCCAACATGAAAATTTATATCGTAAACAAAACCTCCGAACTTCACAAATATCACTGTTTTTCTGGTTGTTTTGTCAGTATACGGAAATGTAGTAAACCCTTTCCCAAACAACAAAATTTTAGGGTGATCCACTCTTCAACAAGAGGCCCCGAGGGCCTTATCGGTCACCTGAATCAAATGAGCAGAAACAGCCAAGGAAAATGTTAAAAGTTAACTAAAAGCGCACCCCCCCCCAGCACCACCATTTCTTGACAGTCTTTTTTTCTCTTGTACAAACTTATTTAAAGACTTAAATACCAAATGTGAATTCAATCCAACAATAGAACATTTCTTAATATGTACCCTATTTACCCCCTTTTGGGGCCCCAAAGGGAGATAACTCCATGATTTGTAAAAATCTGAAGCGGCTTCCCATTGGAATGCTTCCTGCCAAGTCTGGTAGAAATCTGTCCAATGGTTCTCAAAAAGAAGTAGAAAATGTTCAAAGTTAAGTAATAACGCGAACCCTTCCCATCCCCCATCCGCAGCACGGCCATTTATCAATGGATTTTTTTCTCTTGTAAAAACTTTGTAGTCCTTGCCCTAAAGACTTTAACTTCCAAATGTGTATCCAATGCAACAGCCGGTTCATGAGTAGAAGATTTTTTAAGATGTACCCAATTTACCCACTTTTTGGCCCTTTATGGGACCCCAAAGGGAGATAACTCCATGATTTGTACAAAATCTGAAGCGGCTTCCTATTAGGATGCTTCCTGCCAAGTTTGGTTGAAATCCGTCTAATGGTTCTTAATAAGAAGTCGAAAATGTTAAGTTAACTAATAACGCAACCCCCCTCCCATCCCCCATCCCCAGCACGGCCATTTCTGAACGGATTTTTTTCTCTTGTACAAACTTTGTTGTCCTTGCCCTAAAGACTCTAAATACCAAATGTGAATCAAATCCAACAGCCGGTTCATGAGAAGAAGATTTTTTAAGATGTACCCTATTTAACCCCTTTTTGGCCCCTTATGGGGCCCCAAAGGGAGATAACTCCATGATTTGTACAAATCTGAAGCGGCTTCCCATGGGGATGCTCCCTGCCAAGTTTGGCTGTAATCCGTCCAATGGTTCTCAAGAAGAAGTCGAAAATGTTAAAAGTTAACGCACGACGCACGACGCACGACGGACGACGACGGACGAAACACGGTCGCAATAGGTCACCATGACCTTCGGTCAGGTGACCTAAAAACTGCCACAAATGACAAAATGGAAGGTATTAAAGATAGAAATTGTGTAAAATATGGCATAGAAAGTATTGAGACAAAAGGAGAAACTGCTGGTTATCAGCAGTTTCTTCTTTTGTTTCAATGTTTTCCCAAGCCCATTCTACTAAGGACGTCAAAATCAGGTCTTGTTTGGGAAAGGGTTAAAATCCCTCACATATCCAAGCATCATCTAATGATCAATAGTGCCAAATCAATATCTCGTCTTCTGAATTCCAACGGACCAATTTTTCTAACCTTAGTACATTTGCCAGATATAATGCAAATCTCCGACAAATATTACACTTTTCCAGATAAATTTGCTTATATCTATGGAAATAAATTTAAAGTAACATTTCACATTTATTTCGTTTTTTAAAAGTTACATCTTGATGCAAAGATTGTTTATTCTAATGCGTAGAAATGCTATCAGTTTTTGAAGTTGTTATTTATAAGCGAAAAATATGCCTTTAAAGTTGAGACAGAAATGACTAATTCTATATAAATCTGAACTGTTGTCCACAACAATTTGTTGAATTTTAGCCAAAAATATATATTTCTCGAAAACAGTTTAAAATTTTGGCTTGAAATTTTCAGAATTTTCATATAAGAAAACAAACTCTTTCAGATAGAATAAAAGTGAAATTTATGTAAAATTATTCTGAAATGTCACTTTAACCCTTTCCCAAACGACCAAATTTCAGGGTTGTCCAATTTGAAAGCTGCTGTAGACGACAAAATGAATGTTACTAACGGTAAAATTTGTGAATCATATAGCCAAGAAAGCATTGAGGCAAAAGGAGAAACTGCTGGTTATCAGCAGTTTCTTCTTTTTCTCAATGTTTTCCCAAGCCATTTCTATTAGGGACGTCAAAATCAGGTCTTGTTCGGGAAAGGGTTAAAGGAATCCTTCATGTGACAGCATCATTTACCAGTAACAAATAAATTAATTGTGCCAAATCAATTATTTCATGTCTTCTTCATTCAAAAAGAGAAAATCCTAACAACTGAAACACTAGTTCATACACACAACCTCCAAACTTGACAGAATATCACAATTTTCCTGGTTTCATCCATATAAGGAAAAAACATTTAAAATCCTTCACATTGCAGCACCAGTCTACAGACTGACTGTAACATTGATTCCACACAAACAATCAATAAAGTCTAAATGTCTCTCCAAAGAGAATTTCCTTTTGAAATTTTCCCTTTGCAGAAACAGTTTCATAACCTTGGAAAATATTGAGGAAAAAGAAGAAAATGCTGGTGACCAGCATTTTCTCCTTTTTCCTCAATTTTTCTACAGCTTACTCTAATAGATTCTACCTTTCTTTTTTTACTGACATTCATTTTGTCAGTCTATACCTCTCTAGCTTCTTTCTGGACCAGTCTACAATTTTGTCAGAGAAAAGTTAATTCATGCACTTCCTTAGAACTTGACGAACATCATGGTTGTTTTTTACTACATTTGGAAAAACATCTAAAATCCTTCACATTGCAGCAGAATGTCTGTAGTGTATCATTGATTCCACACAGACAATCAATATAGTCTAATAATGTCTCTACAAGGAGAATTCTCTTCACAAGATGAATAGAACACAGTTTTTCATGTTGCCTGTTTTTCACACTGACAACTTATATTTCCATTTTCTTTTTCCAAAACAATTTCTAATATAAGAAAATTTCAAAAGGACTGACTGATTTCATTTTTTTCCCCAATAACTTATAAAGTTATGCAAGAACCAGGCAATATGGTTAATAACTAGACTTTCCCCGATGGCAAATTAGTATAGACTGCACCAGCCTTAGTACCAGTTCCAAATTGAAAGAAGTATGGAGTTGATGAAATCTTAATTCTTTACAACTTTTTGGGCAGAAAAAAATGTGGAAAATTAAGACATTGCTTGTAAAAAGCAAATTCTTGATTTTCCACAATGTTTTCACCAACTTTTCTCTTGATGGGGCAATCTCCAGGAATGGATTAAGGTAGTCTATCTCAAATGACATTCATGAGACGTCAGAATTACTCGGGCGCGATCGAAAACATTCGGTGGTGGAACTCTCCACCGCCAAATGTTTACGACTTAGCCCGAATAGGTTTGGAATCGTAACGAGGCCGCTAGAAAAAAGCCGACTTTAAATATGAATCTCAAAAATGGCGACATTGCGGGTATCCTACCTTAAGAAGACCATGTGATCACACATACGGGAGAGCACCTTCATGAGATCAATAAAGAACAAAGACCTTTGGTTGATCAGGAAAATTTCAATCAATATTTCAAATACCTGGATAAAATGCAAGCTGGTGCCTTAGCTTTTGTAGTCAATGAGGCCCTTTGTCCAAGGTAATCACTGGGTGATTATTCACATAACCCTTTCTTAACCCAATACCAGAAGGGCGAAATTTTAGGGTGGCCAAAATGGAAAGATGTTGCAGACGACAATTTCAAGTGAATGAATTTAAAATGTTGTGGTTTTTTAGGGTAGAAAACATTGTGGTAAATGAAGAAATTGCTTGTCACAAGCAATTTCTTCCCCTGCGAATTGCTGTTCTTATGCTTATGAGTAGTTCAAGAACAGCACTTGAACATTGTGAAAAAATCTTAATCTGTTCTCCTAAGTTTTTAAGAACATCTGTACATGAACTGTTCAAGTACTCATCTTTTGGCACAGTTCAAGAACTTTTGAAGGACCTTTGGTTTTCTTAAAGTGTCATTAAACTATTCTTGGACAATTCAAGAACTTTTTTGGCACAACTTCATCCCAATTATGTTTGTGAACTGTTCTAAATTGAGTTTAAGATCATATCAAAAACATTTTAAGAATAAAGTGTGTTCTTTTAAGGTTCAAGTACTGCTCTTTGATATTACTTCTAAAACATTTTAAGAACATGTTAAGAACATATTTGTTCCAAAAGAGCACTTTAAATGCTCTTGAATAATTCAAAGACTTTTTAAGAACAAATGATGTTCTTAAAATGCTCTACACATTGCACTTCAAGGTGACTTGAAGATATTATAAGAACATTTAAAGGATATATTAAGAATATGTTTGTCTCAGAAGATGTTCCTGAGCATTTTAAGGATCTTTTCAGAACAAAATGTGTTCTTAAAAAGTTCTTAGCAGTGCTTGTGAAATACCTCCAGTCTATTTTTGTTGTTGTCTTCTAGTGTAAACTTCCTGTTGCTAAAGTTGGAGGGAAAGTATTTTCTTAATTTGTAATTTCCAAAGATATTCTTTATGATGATTTTCACCTATGTTACATAGATTTAGTGAATTTTAGAAGAATATAGAAGCTTGCTTATTGAAAAGACCAAGTAAAACAAAGCTTCAATTTTGGTGAGTTATCTTTTGACTTTTGACTTTTACCAATCATACCCCACCCACATTTCTAATCCAGTAATATTGTTATGGTAAGTTTACCATGTTTTCCTTGGTTTTCCCAAGTATTGAAAACATTGACAGAAAAGAAGAAAAGGCTGATTGATAATTAGCATTTTCTTCTTCATCTGTCAATGGTTTTCAAATGGTTCTCAATTATTACAGAGAACAGAACCATGGAGGGCTTGTACAGGAAGGATTAACCCTTTCCCGAACGACAAATCTTTGGGTGTTCCATTTCAAAAGCTGCTGAAGACAGCAAAATGGATGTTGATAATGATTTAATTTTATGTGTGATATAGCTTAGAAAACATTGAGGCAAAAGGAGAAACTGCTGGTTATCAGCAGTTTCTTCTTTTGTCTCAATGTTTTCCCAAGCCTTTTCCAATAGGGATGTAAAAACCCGGTCTTGTTTGGGAAAGGGTTAATTTAAGAACTGGTGTTCTTGAAAAGTTTAATAACTGTTCCTGGTCGATTCATGAAAGGGGTAGGTTCACTTAGGGGCTAAAATGGCCCTACTTCAATTTTTCAAAAAACATGACTTTTTCAAATCACTAGACATTATAGGTTATAAAAGCAACAAGTAAAACACATTCTGATTGACACCGTTGCCATAGCAACGATTTTATTGTTTCCATTAAAATTCAAAATTATCAATTATTTTATCAGCATTTTTTCTTTTTCTATATATTTTTTGCTCACATTGATGATTAAAAGATTTCACATTTTTTTAAAAACAAACTTATAAGATATATAGACATTTGTTACCATGGTTACCAAAAATAGGAAAAATGTTTCTAAAAAAATGTAATTTTACCACTTGCATATTTACTTTGTGATGACTATATGTTTTTTAAAGTTTGTGATATAAAAATCAGTTAACAAGATGAACATTCCAATTCATGGTTTCCATGGTAACCAATCGAAATAATGCAAAAATACAGAAATTTTACTAACACATTTTCTCTTGCTGTCTATTAAATGAGTTTATCTTTACCGAGTATCAACCCGTTATACAGAAAGACATTGATAACCATAGTAACCAGTAAGTAGAAAAGATGTCCCTTCTTTAAGGAAAATGTACTTTTAGCACTCATATATCATGCAAACTGTCGAGCCAAAATCAATCACATTGAATGTCAATTAAAAGTCTTGAAGAACGGATTGCACCACGTAGATGATTACTAGATATTGAATTTCGAAAATAAATGCATGCATATATTGAGGCAGAAAATGTTCTTAATCAAAGTTTCCATGTTAACCAACCATAAAAAGAACAAGAGGCCCAGAGGGCCTTATCGGTCACCTGAATCAAATGAGCAGAAACAGTTAAGGAAAATGTTAAAAGTTAACTAAAAGCGCAACCCCCCAGCACCACCATTTCTTGACAGTCTTTTTTTCTCTTGTACAAACTTATTCAAAAACTCAAATACCAAATGTGAATTCAATCCAACAATAGAACATTTCGAGGGGTTAGTGCAAAACTATTGTAACTACATTTTGTAAAATTTTACAGGAGAGGGAAAAAACTTAATAACTTTTTTAAAACTTAACGTAATTGCTCAAAATTTCTACATGAAGTGTATTGGAACATAAGAATTTCAATCAATTTATTTATTTCAACAAAACTTTTGAAAATTTGCTTTTGTTGAACATTTTTGACTTACAATAGTTTTGCACCAAAATTCATCAATTGTATGCACAAAATGTTGGTGCAAAACTATTGTGACATTTGATTTTAGCTATTTGCTGTAAATACATAAGTGCAAAACTAATAAAATATGACTATATTTAGCAGCTTATTATGTTAGGCATAAAAAGATGAAGAAAATATTGTTGTCTGTATGTCTGTTCATCTATCTGTCTGTCTGTGGACTAAATCATAAAAACTTAACAAAATGCTATCTCTTTGTAAATCTTTGAAAGTACTTAAGTTATAAAACTCTAATTTATATGCAGGTAGTTTTTATGCTCACTGAAAAAATTTCGAGGGAGCATACAGTCGCCACATTGTCTGTCGGTGCTGTCTGTCCATCTGTTCATGCATTCTTCAGTCCATTTGTCCATCCTTCTGCAACTATAGATCTCAGCAACCCTTTGACCAAATTTGATGAAACTACCTGGAATATTTCCAAGAAAGTCTTTATTTCCATTTCTCAATTAAGACTGTGTCATGCAAAAAGGGACCTTTATGTAGAAATTAATTTTTCTCTAATTACTTTCATCTAGAGTGATCTGAAGTCAATGAAAATTTGTACTTAAGTGACAAATTAGATGTTTTAGACAATACATTGTTTTAATCTATGAACAAAAAACTTTTCATGGTAAAAGGGGGCTCAATGTATGAAAATTTTGCATTGCATCTATTTCTGTCAGTCTGTCAGAAGGAAATTCTCCACAACCCTTAGACCAAATTAGATGAAACTTCAATATAAAATTCCTGGATACTGACAAGAACCCCTTCTCTCTGATTCTCAATTTGAATGTAGAATTTAGTTTTTCTCCTATTTCTTTTAATTTAATAATTAGGATTTATTGTCCACCCAAATTAATCTGGGACAACTTAATTTTCGTGTGCGAAGTCCGTTAGTTGAGTGCCTTAACAAAACATTGCCGAAGTGAGGTCATTAAATATGCAGATGTCTCGGGTTAATCTTGCTGGACAATAATAAACTTCTATACTTGAGTATAGCTCAGGTTAAATGACCTGGCAGAGCATCTTTAGCTAATAGCTAGGTCATTTATTGTCAGCTATAATGCACCAGACTATATACACCACACACTATAATATGTGTAAAAAAATGTGTCATGGGAATGGGGATTTTAAATGTATGATAGCTTATTCTGATTTTACATGTCAAGTGAATTTTTTTGTGACAAACATTTATTCGAGGAGCATAACCTGCCTATGTCTGCTTTTGTTATTGATGTGCATCTTTTGATTCAAAGTCAAGGACATATTTCATTAAATTCAAGGTCATTTTTAAGTGATAAGTATGAATGGAAAGTTTAATTGTCCTGACATGCTTTCACATCTTAGGCTCGTATCAAATCTCATATTACAGAAATATGATGTTAGATAGAAAAAAATGCTTTCAAATTCCGTAAATGTCCATGCCTGCATATAATTATCTAAAGGGTTTGGTTATATTGTTTTGTTTTTATCCATCTGTCATGCAGTCAGTCAAATTGCAAAACACATGAAAACGTAAGATTGCCATATTCTCCAAAAGTATGTAACTTGCAAAGTTCTAACATGGCATGTTCCCTGGTTCTTCTTTTTTTTTTTATCAAAAAACAACATGAAATGACATTTCTGATTATTATCATGTATACACGCTTATCAACATTTAACCTACATCTTAATTAAAGAACTTCCCAGAAAAAAACTTACATTTTCCTCTAAATTTAATTTTATCTTTTGAATGCAGACTAAGGCTGAAACAAGTACATGAGTACTACTATACGGGTGCAGATTTAATTTTATTACCCATAACCCGATTGTTAATTTTGACTTAAATTTTTTCATAATAAAATTTTTTCATAATAATTTAATATATCTAGACAGTCAATAGCTTAAAGTGACATTTCAGGATTTTTTGTCATGAATTTTACTTTTATTTTTATCTGAAAGAGCATATTTCCGTATGAAAATTCTGAAAATTTCAAGCCAAAATATTGCGCCGTTTGCGAGAAATTTATATTTTTGTGTTAAAATTGAACAAATTGTTGTGGACAACAGTTCGGATTTATATGCAATTTATCGATTATGTCTCAACTTTAAATGCGTGTTTCTCGCTTATTGGCAATAACTTCAAACAAGAGGGCCATTGGCCCTGAAGCGCTCACCTGATATAATAACTTTTTGTACACCAATTTTCAGGTTGATTGGGCAAAAAATGTGACCTCTAGGATGCACACAAGGTTTAACTAAGATTTGACCTCGTGACCTAGAATTGATCAAGACAATCATTCTGATCAATTTTCAGGTTGATTGGGCAAAATGTGGCCTCTAGAGTGCACACAAGGTTTTACAAAGATTTGACCTCATGACCTAGTTTATGACCCCAGACGACCCAATTTCGATCTTGTCCGAGAATTGATCAAGACAATCATTCTGATCAATTTTCAGGTTAATTGGGCAAAAAATGTGGCCTCTAGAGTGCACACAAGGTTTTTCTAAGATTTGACCCCGTGACCTAGTTTTTGACCCAAGATGGCTTAATTATAAACTTGTCCAAGATTTCATCAAAACAATCATTCTGATAAATTTTCAGGTTGATTGGGCAAAAAATGTGGCCTGAAGAGTGCACACAAGGTTTTTCTAAGATTTGACCCCGTGACCTAGTTTTTGACCCAAGATGACTCAATTATACACTTGTCTAGGATTTCATCAAGACAATCATTCTGATCAATTTTCAGATTGATTGGGCAAAAAATGTGGCCTCTAGAGTGCACACAAGGTTTTTCTAAGATTTGACCCCGTGACCTAGTTTTTGACCCAAGATGACTCAATTATAAACTTGTCCAAGATTTGATCAAGACAATCATTCTGAGCAAATTTCAGGTTGAGTGGGCAAAAAATGTGACCTCTAGAGTGCACACAAGGTTTTTCTAAGATTTGACCTCGTGACCTAGTTTTTGACCCCAGAGGATCCAATTTCAAACTTGTCCAAGATTTCATCAAGACAATCATTCTGATAAATTTTCAGGTTGATCAGGCAAAAAATGTGGCCTCTAGAGTGCACACAAGGTTTTTCTAAGATTTGACCCCGTGACCTAGTTTTTGACCCCAGACAACCAAATCCAAATTTCGCACTTGTCCAAGATTTTACCAAGACAATTATTCTGAGCAAATTTCAGGTTGATTGGGCAAAAAATATGGCCTCTAGAGTGCACACATGGTATTTCTAAGATTTGACCCCGTGACCTAGTTTTTGACCCCAGATGACCCAATTTCGAACTTGTCCGAGATTTCATCAAGACAATCATTCTGATCAATTTTCAGGTTGATTGGGCAAAAAATGTGGCCTCTAGAGTGCACACAAGGTTTTACTAAGATTTGACCCCGTGACCTAGTTTTTGACCCAAGATGACCCAATTTCGTATTTGTCCAAGATTTCATCAAGACAATCATTCTGAGCAAATTTCAGGTTGATTGGGCAAAAAATGTGACCTCTAGAGTGCACACAAGGTTTTTTTAAGATTTGACCCCGTGACCTAGTTTTTGACCCAAGATGACCCAATTTCGAATTTGTCCGAGATTTATCAAGACAATAATTCTGATCAATTTTCAGGTTGATTGGGCAAAAAATGTGGCCTCTAGAGTGCACACAAGGTTTTACTAAGATTTGACCCCGTGACCTAGTTTTTGACCCCAGATGACCCAATTTCGAATTTGTCCGAGATTTCATCAAGACAATAATTCTGAGCAAATTCCAGGTTGATTGGGCAAAAAATGTGGCTTCTAGAGTGCACACAAGGTTTTTCTAAGATTTGACCCCGTGACCTAGTTTTTGACCCCAGATGACCCAATTTCGAACTTGTCCGAGATTACATAAAGACAATAATTCTGATCAATTTTCAGGTTGATTGGGCAAAAAATGTGGCCTCTAGAGTGCACACAAGGCAAAGTTTGACGGACGACGGACGACTGACGACGGACGACGGACGACACACGACGGACGCCGGACACAGCGGTATCACAATAGCTCACCATGAGCACATTCGTGCTCAGGTGAGCTAAAAACTAATAGTATTTATACTCATTAGAATAACCAATCTTGGCATCAAGACATACTTTAAAAAATTGAAATTGGAATGAAATGTCCCTTTAAAGGAATGACAAAGTAAGCGCACAATGTATTGCCAAAGATCACATAGATCTATACAGGGACTCATTTCCCAAATCCACCAATGGGAACATGCAGGCGAATTGACTCGTCCGATGTGAATTGCTCCTTTACTAAAAATGGATTCAGCTATAATCTAAATTCATGAATTATCCATTTGTGCGGGTACCTGGGTACCTGCTGTTGTTAGAATAAGTCTGATCTAGAAAAGCAAATTATGAAATTATGAGTTTACCGAACATAATAACAAAGATTTTGTGCTTGCATAGCGACATATTACAATACTGCACTTAATTAATGTCTACTTTGACTGATAACAATGATATACTTTGATTCCCTTTTCAACTTTTATGTCATTGACAAGTTGATACGTAACATTGGCTTAATTTGATATCAAAAGCTGCAAACTGATGATATGTAGGCTGACATACATGACATTGTACATGTACCATTTTATAATACACGAGGACTATCATGGTCCTGAACTAAGATGATATGAGTCTCAGTTTCGGATCAATTGATATTTGTGACATTAAGACTGAAACAAACTTATGGTCACCACTCACCAAAATTGTTTCTCAGTTTTTTTCTTGATTGGTCACTATTTGTGTTTATCATAGAAAAAACAAAGTTAAAAACTGTAAATGTGTCAATTTTAAGGGCAGATAACTCAGTAAGTTTTTGTTCAATTATACTGAAATTCAGATTCATTCAAGATCTTGTACTCTTCAACATTGTGGCCAAGTTTTGTCTTGATTGGTCAATATATAATCTGGTTGATTGAGTGAAAAGAAAGTCACAAATGGCAACTTTGTTAAATTCAAGGGCATATTACTCAGCAATTTCTTGTTCTATTATGCTGAATATCAAACTAATCCAGGATCATGTGGTAATCAATAGCATGTCCAATTTTCATCTTGATGGGTTATTATTTATGACGATTAGAGTGAAAATAAAGTCGAAAACAGCAAATTTGTCAAATTCAAGGGCACATAACTCAAGACTTCCTAGTCAAATTGAGCTGAAAATCAATTTTATCTGATATCTTTTAGTCACCAACATTGTAAAGAAGTTTTGTTTTGTTTGGTAGACTACAATTGTAGATATGAGAGTGTAAACAAAGTCAAAAACAGTCAAATATGACCATTTGTCAAATTCAAGGGCACATAACTCATGACTTCTTGTTTTGATCGGATTGAAAATCAACTTCATCCGTGATCTTATAGTCACCAACATTGTGTACAAGTTTTGACTTGATTGGTTAATAACTGTAGAAACTAGAGTATAAATAAAGTCGAAAACAGTCAAAAGTGGCCATTTGTCTAATTAAAGGGCACATAACTCATGACTTCTTGTTTCAGTCAGACTGAAAATCAAACACATTCCAGATCTTATGGTCCCCAACATTATATCCAAGTTTTGTCTGGATTGGTCAAAAATTGTAGATGCTGGAGTGAAAATAAAATTGAAAACAGCTGAGTTACAATAGTTTTGCACTAACAAATTTCTTTAAATTGAGATACAATATTTTTAAAATTCTAAATATCTTTTTAATTATACAGAATTGAAACCCGATATTAGAACATATGATGTATTCTTTCCTACAGATTCAGAAAATGCAAAAAAGTGAATTTCTCAAAAATAGGTAGTTACAATAGTTTTGCACTGGGCCCTCGATTTCTCAATATGTACCCTATTTACCCCCTTTTGGGGCCCCAAAGGGAGATAACTCTATGATTTGTAAAAATCTGAAGCGGCTTCCCATTGGAAGGCTTCCTGCCAAGTCTAGAAGAAATCTGTCCAATGGTTCTCAGAAAGAAGTAGAAAATGTTCAAAGTTAAGTAATAACGCGAAACCCCTCCCATCCCCCATCCGCAGCACGGCCATTTACTGACAGATTTTTTTCTCTTGTACAAACTTTGTAGTCCTTGCCCTAAAGACTTTAACTTCCAAATGTGTATCCAATGCAACAGCCGGTTCATGAGTAGAAGATTTTTTAAGATGTACCCAATTTACCCCCTTTTTGGCCCTTTATGGGACCCCAAAGGGAGATAACTCCATGATTTGTTCAAAATCTGAAGCGGCTTCCTATTAGGATATTTCCTGCCAAGTTTGGTTGAAATCCGTCCAATGGTTCTTAATAAGAATTCGAAAATGTTAAGATAACTAATAACGCACCCCCCCTCCCATCCCCATCCCCAGCACGGCCATTTCTTGACGGATTTTTTTCTCTTGTACAAACTTTGTTGTCCTTGCCCTAAAGACTCTAAATACCAAATGTGAATCAAATCCAACAGCCGGTTCATGAGAAGAAGATTTTTTAAGATGTACCCTGTTTAACCCCTTTTTGGCCCCTTATGGGGCCCCAAAGGGAGATAACTCCATGATTTGTACAAATCTGAAGCGGCTTCCCATGGGGATGCTCCCTGCCAAGTTTGGTTGTAATCCGTCCAATGGTTCTCAAGAAGAAGTCGAAAATGTTAAAAGTTAACGGACGACACACGACGCACGACGACGGACGAAACACGGTCGCAATAGGTCACCATGACCTTCGGTCAGGTGACCTAAAAACTAAGGGAGATGATCAAAGCATCGTAACTAAAGCCTTTTCAAGCTGAAGTTGCGATGTTTTGATCTCCCACTAACAATAATGCATAAATACAGATATTGTACCTACATTTTTCTGTTTCATCTTTATTTTCAACCAATGACATCGAAGTGCATAATTATATTTCATTTTAACCAGTAACTATGTGTACGGATAAAATTGGCCACTTGAGCAAGAATTAACAATTACGACGAATGGATGAATCCCACGCTCAATATCGAGCATATTGAAACAACAACCAACAATCAAGTCTTTTCTAATTGACAAAAATTGACTGTTCCAATTTGGTAGCTGCTGCAGACAACAAAACAAATGTTGATAAAGACAAGATTGGTACGAAATACAGCAAAGAAAACATTGAGATAAAAGGAGATGATGCTGATTATCAGCATTTTCTTCCTTTGTCTCACTGTTTTCTAAAGCTCTTTTTTTCAGACACGTATACACTGGTGGTGAACTAAAACAATTTTCGCTACAACAAGGTATATATATTTTGCGTTTAAATGTGAGTTTATAGATTTTTTCTAATGACAATGAACTTGTTCTAAAAACAGACCGGGTTTATAATAGATTCACAATTATACGAGAATAGATACGGTTGTCTTGCTTTAATTTTACGTACGTAAAGGTAGTAGTTCTACCTAAGAATAAACCAAAACAATCGTAAACTATTCTCGTTTAACTTTGAACATATTATACCGTTTTGTATTGACAAACTGTCGGTGTTGTTATAAAATCTTGTAACCATAATTGTACAACCAAATTAACCCGGGACAACTTAATTTTCGTGGGCTGAGTCCGTTAGTTGGGCGTCTTAACAAAACATTGCCGAAGTAGGGTCATTACATATGCAGATGTCCCGGGTTAACCTTGCTGGACAATAATACGGCTTCGATAAATCCATACAATAGTCCCAGCCGAAAATGGCAGTGACGTAGGCTGATGTTTACTGCTGCAAAACCAATCAATTCGTCTGATTTGCACCGTTACAAATATGAACAGAGTTGATTGGTTGTCAAGTAGTAAACATTAGCCCATGTCACTGTCATTTTCGGCCGGTACTATTGTAGTAAACGATATTTTATAACAACACCGACGGAATACATTGATCGCGAAAAAACGTCCCTCGCTTTGGCCGAGGTCACCACCAGTGGTATAAAACAGGTCTTGTTTGGGAAAGGGTTAGCCCCACAACAAATCCAACATGAAATAAAGTAGCCTACATTCACTCTTTTTGAAACAAGAACGTGATTTGACATCCCTGTAGAATCTGTTGATCATTATTAGCATTTTCTTTTCCTTCCTTCAATTTTTTCATGCTACATGTACATTGACACAAATTCTATCTTCATATGAACCCACATTGATTTTGTTATCTGTGGAAGCTGTGAAATAGGATTCAATTTTATCAAGAAAAAAAGTGACGTAACTTCGGACAAACAATAGTTTTTCACCTGTGTAATTCTAAAAAGCCTAAACTAATGCCTTATTGTATCCTGGCGAGTTTCATCAAAACATTTAAGAAGTAATTTTGTCTTACCGATGACTTACGGTAAGTTTATGGTAAGAAACGTGTATCGCAAGTCTATCAAAACCTGGGTTATGCGGTTGTTGTTTTAAGCGATATTTAAGACATTGGTAAGTCAAAAATACGTCTTAAATGTATTGATGAAACAGGCCCCAGGGGCGAAATTTTGTAACAACAATGATTGTTACTCAAATCATAACGGTAAACCTAGTATAATAGATTCACAATTAAACGAGAATAATTACAGTTGAATCGCTTTATCAAAACAACTGAAATTATTCTCGTTTAATAGAGAATCTATTATATATGTTTTAGCACACAATTCGTTAAAGTTTTGTCGTTAGTAAACATACTGACAGGGTTATATAAACATTTGTTATACCTCACGATAAATGACCTGGCAGAGCATCCCATGCTAATCGAATGGAATGCTATGCTAGGTCAATTCTCGTCCCCTATACTGCTAACCAAATGGTCAAATAACTGTTTTGGTTAAAAAGTGCATGTGTTGTTATACGTACTTCTAACCAAAACAGTTATTTGAGTTTGGTAAAACTACCAATAGCAGTAAAAAGGCGTTACAACCCAATCTATTAATCAACAAATCGATAAATCAATCAAAGTATTTTAAAAGGTAGTCAGTGACATAAGGAGGAATGGATTAAGGTTTAAGACTGCAACTTTTCTTATTTTCCAGAATTAAACGAAGCTGTGCTTAGAGTGCTATTGTTTGACCAGATTGAACTGAGACTCCTTGCATATTCCGTTAGTATTCGGGTCTTTCCGTATTTTCTACACCGGGACTATAATTTGTATAAGTACTGTTATACACTTCGCAATATCCAACGAATAATAGTGGCCTAGTGTGTAAGGCGACTCTTCTGTAAACCATATGTCCGTGGTTCGAATCCCAGTAGCGCTTTTATTTAAATATTTTTACTTTCAACATTTATTTCTTTTTTCTCAAATGCATGCATACATTTTGTAAACCTCAATCAGTTCACTTGAATCCTTTCACTTTAAGTAGTCATTCAAGAAATGTCGAAACCGTTTAGATACAAGTTACATAAAAACGTGTTTGCTGATGTTGCAACTTTTTTAGACAACTGGGGACCCAGAACATTTTTCCTCTCTTAACCATCAATACAATTGGAGTAAACAGGGTCAATGTCTTTTTGATTCCAGAGAAGCTGCGAGAGACCAACACATCAGCAACGTTCAAGGGAAGATTATAAATGATAAATGAACGAATAAAGATTATGATAAAAAGAAAAAAAAAGATATTAAGTGAACTATAATTATTGTGAAAATTAAAAAATGAGTATTCCATCATTCAATAAATTAATACATTAATTAAGTATTCCATTTCATAGGAAGAAAGAAAGAAAAAGAAGCTTAACAAAAGTTTCATCAGTAAAATGCTGGGTTCGATCTTGAGTCTCTGTAAATGAAAGTCCAGCGTCTTTCCACTACGCTAGTTCTCTGTTCAATGAGATCATGCAGAAATAAAGTTAACATTTTTCACAGCGCATGGTATAAACACGCGGAAACTATCGAATATGCCGATGAATGCCGGAAAACGCTTACGGAAAACGATGAGTCTCAGGTAAATTTGGTCAAACAATAACTAATGTATATTTGGTGTGCGTCTGACGATGTGAAATACCCAGCGGTAATGCAAGTGTAAAGTGGGTACAAACAAAATATAGGACTGGGATGGATCAAATAGACGCTATTTGCAGTGAAAACTGAAGAGGATCCTGCTTCTATTCCTCAACCACACTCAAACATTTTCTTAGTTTACTAATATTTGCAAAATATATATACTTCACGATAAATGACCTGGTAGAGCGGCCCATGCTAATCGAATGGAAAGCTCTGCCAGGTCAATTCTCGTCCGCTATACTTTGAGTTACATATATATATATATATGTATCGAACCTAGTTGAAATGGTTAAATATTATTTAGAATTATAAAGCGAAAAAATATACCTTAATACTGTAGTATGAAGCTAAAAGGTTGTTTACAGGGAATACTTTTTCTTCTGCTATGAAAGGCTACATACATTAATAAATGTTTTTGAAATTAGGTTATAAATGAGGGAGTTTCTGCTTCTATTCCTCAACTGTACTTTCATCAGAATCTGATGAGTCTACAGATTGAGGGATATCTGCAGCATCTTCCACAAATCTACCCCAGTCCTGTACACCAAACACAGTGTCACCTCTGCGAAAAGCTCGACCCAAATACCACAAGACAGCAGCCACGTGAGAGCATGTTCCAAGTGTACGGGCACCTGCCTTACATTTGCAATACCATGCTTTCACGTGGTCGCTATCATATCTTATCCACAATAGGTATGATCTAGACGATACGTGGCGGCTCTGAAGCCTAACACGAAGCAAATCTTGGGAATCTTTATATATTTGGAATGTGCAATCTCCACCCACGTATTCTTGTATGTAGCTAGAACTTAATTTTAACTGGTAGGTTCCGAGTGTTATTATATTGAGCATGGTTTCGTCTAATTCAGGAATTGAAAATTGTTACTTTTGTTAATATAGATATAAGTTCCGTCTAGTACTAGTATTGCTTGATTGTCGGTATGAGTTAGTAAATCTTTAGCCAATTTTCGAGTGTGGTTCTGTATTATTTCTTCTCGGCTGACATGAGTAAATCCAAGATGGTGCGGAACAAAGTCCAACATAAGGGCCTTTCTGGATGAAATTACAGCTCTTCTTATACTGGACTTAGAAATGTTGAAGAGAGTTGAAAGAAACTTGTTTGATAAACCAGATCTCATCTTCATCAAAAATATACCAAGGGTTGTTAAAGTGGTTCTTGAAGGTGTGTTTCTGATGCTATTTACTATGTGTCCATGTAGGTCCAGAAATTGATCTTTTCTAATTCCAGTGAGATTGGTAAGGTCTTCATCTGTATAGGTATCCAGGTTATCGAAAGTAATTCTGTTTGAAGAGGAATTTAAAATGATCTGTTTTGTTTTATTCAAGAGTTGGACGATGGATGATCTGTTAAGGTATAGGTGGTCATTTGTTCTCAGGTTGGGTAAAACAGATGGTTCGAACTTGTCAAGTGTGTTGTTTAAATGGGCAGGACAACATCTGCTGTCTGTGGTGATCAATATATCATGTTCTATAAATGTGTTGATCCTTACATTTGGTGGAACGACAATTAACTTGGGACCAGGCCTTTTGCAAACACAGCAGTACGCATGACTTTTTGAAGTTGACTTGATACTCAGTCTCACTGATGGAGGACTTTGTAGTTTGGCAGGTTGGACTGTCGGCTCAGGAGAAAGAGGGGTACTGCTTTGGGTATAACTAGTCGTAGATGAAGCATTTTTACATCCAGGATATGCGGGTCTACTACATCGGCTGCAAATCCAGTCCTGATCGCTGGATTCTAGAAGGAATGTTTTTCTCAAATACTTTTGTATTAATTTGTTGACTGGACGTCTCTGGTGTAATTTCAGTCCCTTTGAACACAATATACACTTTACCAGTGGCATTCTGAAATCAGAAAATAAATCATTGATTAAAATGAGTATATGTTTTTTTTAAGTCTTATTTAAGACGAACTCTTTTATGAATGAATGGACCTAACTTTAAGGGTACTATTACACGGTGGGTAACCCACGTGACTTTTGGGAAGCGTTAACACCGAAAAAATCGTCCGCTTCAAGGTATGTTTCGTTTAATTTCTCAGCTTATACGCTACGGATTTTGACGAGATAAAGTGCACCGTACGCGCATTTGAGAGGGCCATTCCCGTTTGTAACTCACTCTGCTCCGAATCCCGTTGTTTCTTCAAACATTCAAGCGAAAAAAAATTTTCGGTGCACGTGAACGCTTCCCACTTTCGTTGTGCACTTAAAACACTTTGACTCATTGAAGAAACCACTGGATTTGAAACAGAGTGGGTTAGAGCCGGGAATAGCCCTCTCAAAGGCGCGTTTCATGCACTTTATCTCATCAAAATTAATAGAGTATAAGCCTAGAAATTAAACAAAACATACCTTGAAGCGGGCGATTTTTTCGTGTGGACGCTTTCAAAAAGTCACGTGGCTTACCCACCGAGTATTATATCTATGAATGATCAAAAACCTGCAACTACAACCTCATTGTTTTATTGTCATTTTGGGTTGTATCGTTAATTGATATAACATACAACTATGATTATTGATAATTAGAATGCCATAAAACGTGATCATGCTAAGGGACAAACAATAGGAAGTCCCATCATTTCTCTGTTTATCAAGATCGCGTAATAGCCTAACCAAAGTTATAAAATCAAAAGATTTCAGGTTGCTCACCCATGTTTCCACATTGAATAAATTATCTATAGATATTAATTTGGTTTACCGTTTTAAAATAACCTAACTAGTGTGCCTTTGGTTCAATTCAGTCAATATTGATCAGAGAAAAAAAAAATAAAAACTTAAATCTACATATCTACAATAAAACAAGAGATGTTTGTAAAACATATATGCCCCCTCAAGGGCCTACATTTGATGTAGGTCAAAGTCCAAGGTCAAGTTAACAAGGTCCAAGGTCATGGTCAAATATAAAAGGTCTTGGTTGGAGGTGTCTATGTGTGAAATATCAAAGCTGTATATGTAAAAGTAAAATGAAACATAGGCCAGGTTAAAGTTTTTAAAAGTAGGCCAAATGCCAAGGTCAAGGTCATGGTCAAATGTGAAAGGCCTTGGTTGGAGGTGTCCATGTGTGAAATATCAAGGCTGTAGGTGTAAAAGGACATGATATATATGCCTGGTTTCAGTCTTTTTAAAAGTAGGTCAAACTCCAAGGTCAAGGTTGCAATATTCAAGGTCATGGTCAAATATG
The DNA here is from genome assembly GCA_963680895.1 of Fragum sueziense. NCBI lineage: Eukaryota > Metazoa > Mollusca > Bivalvia > Cardiida > Cardiidae > Fragum > Fragum sueziense. The sequence goes on along the minus strand of OY804596.1, from coordinate 64,716,288 downwards.
AAAGGTCTTGGTAGGAGGTGTCTATGTGTGAAATATCAAGGCTGTAGGTGTAATAGGACATAAGATAAAGGCTAGGTTAAATATTTGTAAAATGATGTAAAAATCAAAGGTCAAGGTCACACAGGCGAAGGTCATGGTCAAATGTGAAAGGTCTTGGTAGGAGGTGTCCATGTATAAAATATTGAGACTGTATAGGTAACAGGACATGAGATAAAGACCTAGTTTAAGTTTTTTAAAAGTAGGTCAAACTCCAAGGTCAAGGTCCAAGGTCCTGGTCAAAAGTGAAATATCTTGGTTGGAAGTGACCATGTGTGAAATATCAAGGCTGTATATGTAAAATGACATAAATATAGGCCAGGTTAATGTATTATTAAAGTAGGTCTAACACCAAGGTCAAGGTCACAAGGTCCAAGGTCATGGTCCAATGTAAAAGGTCTTGGTCGTAGGTGTCCATGTGTCAAATATCAAGGCTGTATGTGTAAAAGGACATGATATATCGGCTAGGTTAATTTTTTTTTAAAGTAGGTCAAAGTCCAAGGTCAAGGTCACAAGGTCCAAGGTCATGGTCAAATGTGAAAGGTCTTGGTAAGATGTGTCCATGTGTGAAATACCAAGGCTGTATGTGTAATAGCACATAAGATATAGGCCCAGTTTATTTTTTTTTAAAAGTAGGTCAAACTCCAAGCACAAGGCCACATGGTCCAAGGTCATAGTCGTATGTGATAGGTCTAGGTCGGAGGTTTCCATGTGTCAAATATCAAGGCTGTATGTGTAAATGGACATGATATATCGGCCAGGTTAAAGTTTTTTAAAAGTAGGTCAAACTCCAAGGTCAAGGTCACAAAGTCCAAGGTCATGGTCAATTGTGAATGGTCTTGGTAAGATGTTTCCATGTGTGAAATATCAAGGCTGTATTTGTAAAAGGTCATGAGATATATGCCGGGTTTATTTTGTTTTAAAGTAGGTCAAACTCCAAGGTCAAAGTCACAAGGTCCAAGGTCATGGTTAAATGTGAACGATGTTGATAGGAGGTATCTATGTGTGAGATATCAAGGCTGTATGTGTAAAAGGACACGGGATATAGGCAAGGTTAAGAATTAAGCGTAAAAATCAACAAAGGGCAATAACTCCAAAAATTTGATTGGCAGAATTACAGTTCTTGTGCACTGCACCTCTCCATAATGAAATCTATTCACCTGTAAAGTTTCATGATTCTACCTTACATATTTTTTGAGTTGTGCTCCGGACAAGAATTAAGTTATAAAATCAACAAAGCGCAATAACTCACAAAATATGATCAGCAGAGTTATGTTTCTTGTACACTGCACCTCTCCATAATGAGATCTATCCACCTGTGAAGTTTCATGATTCTACCTAACATAGTTTTTGAGTTATGCTCCGGACAAGAATCAAGTTTGAAAATCAACAAAGGGCAATAACTCAAAAAATTTGATCAGCAGAGTTACAGTTCTTGTGCACTGCACCTCTCCATAATGAGAGCTATCCACCTGTGAAGTTTCATGATTCTAACTTTTATACTTTTTGAGTTATGCTCCGGACAAGAATCAAGTTTGAAAATCAACAAAGGGCAATAACTCAAAAAATTTGATCGACAGAGTTACGGTTCTTGTGCACTGCACCTCTCCATAATGAGATCTATCCACCTGTAAAGTTTCATGATTGTACCTTACATACTTTTTGAGTAATGCTCCGGACAAGAATCAATTAATAAAATCAACAAAGGGCAATAACTCCAAAAATTTGATCGGCAGAGTTACAGTTCTTGTGCACTGCACTTCTCCTTAATGAGATCTATCCACCTATAAAGTTTCATGATTCTACCTTACATACTTTTTGAGTTATGCTCCGGACAATAATCAAGTTATAAAATCAACAAAGGGCAATAACTCAAAAAATTTGATCGGCAGAGTTACGGTTCTTGTGCACTGCACCTCTCCATAATGAGATCTATCCACCTGTGAAGTTTCATGATTCTACCTTTAATACTTTTTGAGTTATGCTCCGGACAAGATTTGGTCTACGGACAGACCGACCGACCGACCGACCGACCGACCGACCGACCTTCCGACCGACCGACCGACCGACCGACCGACCGACACTTGCAAAACAATATACCCCCATTTTCTTCGAAAGGGGGCATAATTAGATTGAAGTAATCAAGGTAGATCTATAACTAAAACTTTAAACATTATCAGTTTTTCCATATTAAGTTTAATTTTTACAATGAAACTGTTGAAAAAGTATGGGGAAAAAACATAAAGTTAAAATATATGATAAAATGTGTAGCGCTGGCCGGGAATCGAACCCGGATCGCCGGCGTGGAAGGCGGCGTACAGTCCCGTTACACCACATATTCACATTTATAAATGTAGGACAAGAAATTGATATGCTTCGTAAAAACCAAATTAATAAAGATAAATAATTATGAAAAAATGCTTTCAATTTCAAAAATTGTTAGAAATGTGTTTATTTACCCCTTTCTTATCATTTAAACGAAAATCTGTTTCATAAAGATCATCGTTCCCTGACAATACCTGAGGCTCGTCTGCACATCTGCCTTATTTTTGAATGCAGCCTGTGGCTGCATTGCAGGCGCTCGCTTGTTGTCGGTTTAAAAATAAAGTTAGGAATAAATCTAGTTCTTACACACTTTTCTAAGTGATTTTATATTGTACTTACATGGTGTTCTAGAAGCACAGCATTTCCTTTCTTTTTTAACAAAATTGTCGGTCGTCAATGACGCCACAGTTTCCAGGCAGGCTGAGTTGCGTCCCTTGAAGTTGTCGTATTTTCGGATTGTGTAAATACCGGATAAAAGGATGGATAAAAATTTTCACGAGTTTCGGAATATAAATTACGAAAATTTTCAAATTTTACGGGTCAATATTCATCATTGCATACTGATTTAAAAAAGAAGCAACAATTACGAGTTTCAGTGATTCGAGAACTCGTTCCAGCCGCTGCTTGACTTTTAGGACGCTTGACTTAAGGTACACCCTATATAGAAATTTTTCATTTTTTGGTATGAAGTAAAAAGGACGCATTTATGAAATTTTCAACAAATATTATTTGAATAATTGTTATGTCTGTGTGCGAATTTCATAAATGCGTCCTCTTTACTTCATATTTTAATTTGCATAAAATCGGCAAAAATCTTCGAAGAAATGTTGAAAACGGCCAAACATGCTAACTTTTGGCATATCAAATTTAGCGAAATATCAATGTAGTGATGTTGTATTCGCATTTTTCTGAAGGATTAAATATCTAAATAGATTTTTATGTTATATACAATTAGAAATGAAATGTTTGGTTTTTCGGTTTAAACAGGGCCGTTTTTGTCCATTAGTGAACCTAGCCCTTTATTTCGATAAGGTAATGAAAGTGTTCAAGTTGTGTTCAAGAGCGTTTCAAGAAATGTCATATTGGACAATATACTATTCCTGAATTATTCAAGAACAGTTCAGAAAAAAAAATTGGTAAGTTCCTAATTGATTCAAGAACAGTTCAAGGGCTAAAATGATTTGTAACACTTCAAGTACTACAACTGTACTGATGTAATTAAAGTGTTCAAGTTGTGTACATGAACATTTTGAGAAATGTTATATTGGATAGTATGATTCTTGAAATATTCAAGAACAGTGCGGAAAAGAGGACACATGAACAGTACTTAAACTTTTCTTAAAAGTGTTCAAGAACCATTTAAGTACATTTAAACAAGAGATGTTTGTAAAACATTTATGCCCCCTCAAGGGCCTACATTTGATGTAGGTCAAAGTCCAAGGTCAAGTTAACAAGGTCCAAGGTCATGGTCAAATATGAAAGGTCTTGGTAGGAGGTGTCTATGTGTGAAATATTAAAGCTGTATATGTAAAAGTTAAATGAAACATAGGCCAGGTTAAAGTTTTTAAAAGTAGGCCAAATGCCAAGGTCAAGGTCATGGTCAAATGTGAAAGGTCTTGGTTGGAGGTGTCCATGTGTGAAATATCAAGGCTGTAGGTGTAAAAGGACATGATATATATGCCTGGTTTCAGTCTTTTTAAAAGAAGGTCAAACTCCAAGGTCAAGGTTGCAATATTCAAGGTCATGGTCAAATGTGAAAGGTCTTGGTAGGAGGTGTCTATGTGTGAAATATCAAGGCTGTAGGTGTAATAGGACATAAGATAAAGGCTAGTTAGATATTTCTAAAAGTAGGTCAAACTCCAAGGTCAAGGTCCAAGGTCATGGTGAAAGTGAAATATCTTGGTTGGAAGTGACCATGTGTGAAATATCAAGGCTGTATATGTAAAATGACATGAAATATAGGCCAGGTTAATGTATTATAAAAGTAGGTCAAACACCAAGGTCAAGGTCACAAGGTCCAAGGTCATGGTCAAATGTGAAAGGTCTTGGTCGTAGGTGTCCATGTGTCAAATATCAAGGCTGTATGTGTAAAAGGACATGATATATCGGCTAGGTTAAAGTTCTTTTTAAAGTAGGTCAAAGGCCAAGGTCAAGGTCACAAGGTCCAAGGTCATGGTCAAATGTGAAAGGTCTTGGTAAGATGTGTCAATGTGTGAAATACCAAGGCTGTATGTGTAATAGCACATAAGATATAGGCCCAGTTTATTTTTTTTTAAAAGTAGGTCAAATTCCAAGGTCAAGGCCACATGGTCCAAGGTCATAGTCGTATGTGATAGGTTTAAGTCGGAGGTTTCCATGTGTCAAATATCAAGGCTGTATGTGTAACATGATATATTGGCCAGGTTAAATTTTTTTAAAAGTAGGTCAAACTCCAAGGTCAAGGTCACAAAGTCCAAGGTCATGGTCAATTGTGAAAGTTCTTGGAAAGATGTGTCCATGTGTGAAATATCAAGGCTGTATTTGTAAAAGGTCATGAGATATATGCCGGGTTTAATTTTTTTTAAAGTAGGTCAAACTCCAAGGTCAAGGTCACAAGGTCCAAGGTCATGGTTAAATGTGAACGATGTTGATAGGAGGTATCTATGTGTGAGATATCAAGGCTGTATGTGTAAAAGGACACGAGATATAGGCAAGGTTAAGAATTAAGTTATAAAATCAACAAAGGGCAATAACTCACAAAATTTGATCGGCAGAGTTACGGTTATTGTGCACTGCACCTCTCCATAATGAGATCTATTCACCTGTAAAGTTTCATGATTCTACCTTACATATTTTTTGAGTTGTGCTCCGGACAAGAATCAAGTTATAAAATCAACAAAGGGCAATAACTCACAAAATTTGATCGGTAGAGTTACGGTTCTTGTGCACTGCACCTCTCCATAATGAGATCTATCCACCTGTAAAGTTTCATGATTCTACCTAACATACTTTTTGAGTTATGCACCGGACAATAATCAAGTTTGAAAATCAACAAAGGGCAATAACCTAAAAAATATGATCAGCAGAGTTACGGTTCTTGTGCACTGCACCTCTACATAATGAGATATATCCACCTGTAAAGTTTCATGATTCTACCTAACATAGTTTTTGAGTTATGCTCCGGACAAGAATCAAGTTATGAAATCAACAAAGGGCAATAACTCAAAAAATTTGATCAGCAGAGTTACGATTCTTGTGCACTGCACCTCTCCATAATGAGATCTATCCACCTGTAAAGTTTCATGATTGTACCTTACATACTTTTTGAGTTATGCTCCGGACAAGAATCAAGTTATAAAATCAACAAAGGGCAATAACTCACAAAATTTGATCGGCAGAGTTACGGTTCTTGTGCACTGCACCTCTCCATAATGAGATCTATCCACCTGTAAAGTTTCATGATTCTACCTAACATAGTTTTTGAGTTATGCTCCGGACAAGAATCAAGTTATAAAATCAACAAAGGGCAATAACTCAAAAAATTTGATCAGCAGAGTTACGATTGTTGTGCACTGCACCTCTCCATAATGAGATCTATCCACCTGTAAAGTTTCATGATTGTACCTTACATACTTTTTGAGTTATGCTCCGGACAAGAATCAAGTTATAAAATCAACAAAGGGCAATAACTCAAAAAATTTGATCGGCAGAGTTACGGTTCTTGTGCACTGCACCTCTCCATAATGAGATCTATCCACCTATGAAGTTTCATGACTCTACCTTTAATACTTTTCGAGTTATGCTCCGGACAAGGTTTGGTCTACGGACAGACCGACCGACCGACCGACCGACCTTCCGACCGACCGACCGACCGACCGACACTTGCAAAACAATATACCCCCATTTTCTTCGAAAGGGGGCATAAAAAGAATTGCTTAAAATGTTACCTGAACAGTTCAAGAACTGTGAGAAGAATAACAGTTCTTGTAATGTTCATGTAATTTAGTTCTTGGACTGTTCTAGAACAGTTTTTAAGAACTTATTGAGAACAGTGTGTTCTTAAAAATTTGTCCAATATAACATTTCTTAAAATGAACTTGAACAGATCTAGAGCAATTCTTGTCATTTGTTCTTGAACATCATAGGAAATGTACTTGAATTGTTCTAACAATTTTCGCAGGGGTTCATTTTCCACATCCATATGTTTTCAAAAGCCTTTTCCATTTAGGGACTCAAAAAGAGTCAATGTGTGGAGATGGTTTAAACGGCATAAAATAGGACAGTTCTATTGTTTCAAAAGCTGCTGCAGAAGACTAAAAGTGATGTTAAAATTTAAAGATATAATCATGTACAGAATTTGTGTACAAAATAGCATGGAAAATATTGAAACAAAGGAGAAAATACTTGTTATCAGCATCTTCATCCTTTGATGCTAATTGTTTTCACAGGCCTTTTCTTTTAGAGACATATTACATACCCAGGCCTTGTTTGTAAAAGAAAAGGTTGAATAAGTTAGTAAAGGACTAAGCGATCAAAAGTATCTTTATACATTTTATCTTAGAGCCCAGTCAAAACCATATTTGCTGATGATAAAAATTAAGATTAAGTAATAAAACATTAGAATCCTTGCATAAAATGGAGATTACAAACAATGCAAATGTAGTTTTTCATTTATTTTGACCTATCAATCATTTCCCAACAACGAAATATGGACTTGTCCAGATCCAACAGTTTCAGAGGACATCATTCTATATGCCAGAATAGAAATTATCTTTGATATAGAAAGGAAATATTGAGGAAAATGGAGAAAATGCATTTTCTTCCTTTTCTTCAATATTTCCTAAAATCTTTAAACACTATACATAATCATTATTTTGGACAGGGATGAACTGCTACTCTAGAACTGCTGCACAAAATGTCTGCATTTTATCAAGCTTAAGATAAACTAGATTTTTAACATAATAAAAGAGCAACATGTGTTCAAACAATTAGGGGAATTTACCCTTTGCTAAACAGCAAAATTTTGTGATATGATGTACAATAATGAAAGTAGCTGCAGATGACAAAATGGATGTCAATACAGAAAGGATTTTTGTATGATGTAGCAGAGAAACTATAGATGCAAAATGACAAAATACTGATTATCAGCATAAGCATAATTACTTCTTTTGTCTCAACACTTTATAAAACTTTAACACTTAGTGGCATCAAAGGCATCACTGTTTAGGAAAAGATCATAGTTACAATTGAAAACTGCACTCAATGTTTTGAAATGCAAGACTGCAAGAAGAGTGCATGATATTCACCCTTACTGAAACAAGCCATGGTTTTGATGTCCCTAAAAGAGAACATTCCTAATATAAATTAGACAAAAGTGCTGGCAAACAGCATTTTCTCCTTTCCTCTCCATGCTTTCTATGCTGATGAAATGATTTCCTACATCTAATACATCACTTTGGCCATCTGCAAATGTTTTCATGTTTCCCCAGACTTACATTTTTTGTCTAAAAGAGGGCTAATGCACATGGCACAATACTAAGGAAACTTCTCTTAACCAAAATTACGTTTGAAAATCATTTTCTTCTTTGAATTCTTTTGTATGAATGTTTTCTTATTAGCCCTTTCTAAAAGTGGTGTCAAAACCAATTCTTGGCAAGAGTATTTTTCATGATTTATTATTTGAAAAGGAGAAGACAAAATGACCTACCTCTTTTGATGCTGTAGAAAATCCATTTTTGCTTCATTCAACTAGATCTACACATATTCCAACTATTCCAATCTATCTAATGTATTATTTACCACAAGATAAAATGTTTTCAAAATCCAGTCCTAGACTCTAGCTGTTAACCATATGTCTATCTAATTCATTTATCTCAGCAGTTCCTTATCTTAGATCTATACGTAGTCTGCATATAACAACCACTTTGCGCTTATCTTAGAATAGATCAAGTATAGTTTGACAACATTGATCTGGCAGTGATGCAATCATAATTGTACAAGTATAGTGTGCCAACATTTACCTGGGACATCTGCATATGTAATGACCCCACCTTAGTATTTCTTAACCCTTTCCCAAACGACAAAATTTTAGGGTGATCCACTTCAAAAAATGCCACAAAATGACAAAATGGGTGTTATTAAAGATAGGATTTGTGTAAAATATGGCATAGAAAATATTGAGACAAAAGGAGAAAATGCTGATTATCAGCATTTTCTTCTTTTGTCTCAATATTTTCCAATGCCTCTTCTATCAGACACATCAAAACCATGTCTTGTTTGGGAAAGGGTTAAGACGCTCATCTAGCGGACTTTGGCGAGAAAATTAAGTTATTCTAAGGTAGTTTTGGTGGAGTCCATAATTGTGTGTCCTATAGACAACTGAACTGTAAATATTCAATATGTTTAAATATTCCGAACTAAACAAAGGCATCAAGAATCCTAATCAGATTTTAGTTATGCAGAAGCTGATTTGGAAATATGGTGTGATCAACTATGCCAATTGGCCCTTTTCCATAATTATTCAAAACTTAAAATATTTTGTATCCAAAAGCTGTCAAAAGGTTCGAAGGAAATGGAAGGATATAGATAAGCAAAGGTATGATTATGTGGAAATATCCAACTTCGAGAGAGGAAATATGTTAACATAGATTTAATCTTGCAACTGGGCTTTTTTGAGCCAACATTAATAATATTGATATGAATTTTCAGATAAGTTGGAATAAAATAGCTTATCAGTTAAGTTCACTATGCCAAATGTTAGTGATATACCTTCAAAGATTCAGGTTAACCCTTTCCCAAACTGCCAAATTTCTAACTGTTCCAAATTGAAAATTATTATAAAAGCAGACTACAAAATTGTTTATAAATATAGTTTTAGTGTATAATGTTGTACAAAAATTATTGGGGCAAAAGGAGATAATGCTGGTCACCAGCATTTTCTTCTTTTGCCCAAATATTTTTCAAAGCTTTCTTTTATTTGGATATGTCAAAACCAGGTCTTGTTTCGGAAAGAGTTAACTCTTTCCCAAACGACAACATTTTAGGTTGATTCAATTTGAAAATTCTTCATTATATGACAAAATGAATGTTAATAAAGACAGAATTTGTGTACAACTTAGCATATAGTACACATTCAGGCAAAAGGAGAAAATACTGTTTATCATCATTTTCTTATTTTGCCTCAATACTTTCCTAAGCCTTTTTTATATCAATTTACGGACGTCAAAAGCTGATCTTGTTTGGGAAAGGTTTAACCACTTCCTGTTTATTAGTATCATGATTTTGGAAACCTTATTCAGACAATAATTATAGGCATGTCAAAAATAGACTTTGAGTCATTTTCAGCACATGGAATGTATGGGGGAAAAGGAGATAATGAAGGAAATGCTGTTTGCCAGCACTTTCTTCTTTGGTCCTAAACTTAAAAGCATCATAATACTTTTTCTATACAAACATTAAAATTGAGCATTGATAAGCAAAGCAGTTTAATTTTCCTAAGTTTCAGATAAAACATACTTCACTCCTCAAAACTTAGTAGTAATCCATTTCAAACACTATGTCCATAATCTACCTTAACCCATTACCAAACGACAAAATTTCAGACTGGTCCAAATTCAAAGATGTTACAGACGACAATTTCAAGTTGATGAAACTTAAAAAATCTTTCCATTTTGAGTTGGAAAACAAGCAATTTCTTCTTTTTCCACAATGTTTTATCAAGCATTTTTCTTGAGGGGAGTCAAAAAGAGTCACCATGAGGTAATGGGTTAAATTATTGCAACATTTACAGACTTTTAAGCTAAGGTCATTGTGACAATAGCCATTGAGTCATTGGCTTTTGAAACTCCAATTCATTCAATTCCCACTCCAAATATGAACTGAAAAATCCATTTCAAACTCATGTACATTACAACAAGTTTCTAATTAACAATTTATACAGTAATCCAAACTTTTCCAGCATTATAACAACTGCTTATAAATGCAGTCATAATATTCCCACTGTTGACATGGCATTTCAAAGAAACAAGTGTACACATTTATACGATTCAATTCAAACTCATGTACATTACAACAAGTTTCTAATTAACAATTCATGCAGTAGTCCACACATTTTCCCGACTAACATGTGATACAAAAATCAATTAATGGATTTTATCGTCATAATTTCACCGCTGTTGACATTTACTAACAGCTGTAACTAGTGGTTTTTACGGAGCTGGCATTTCAAGTAGAAAATACATTTGTATGATTAATACATAAATTTTCTATCTTTTTTCACTATCTTTTTAACATTTAGTAAATACATGAAGTGCATTACTGAATATCAGTTGACTACAATATCAATTGAGAGGAATAATAATCCTTGTCCTGCCGACTTAAAATTTTGATTGGAACAAATCGGAGAACAAATCGTGATTATCTCACTTTTTGCCACAACAATTGAATAGAAAGCAGGTAGTGTAGGCTAAGATCAGACTGCACATCTTTGCAGTCTGATCTTGGCCTATATTGCCTGCTTAAGCTTTGGTCACAACAGGAATGTAAGGCATAGCTCGAGAAGGATTAAGTGCAAAACTAGATGAGTTTGTGAAACACAAAATTCAATGCTTTATAATAGATCCAAAAATAGCTTTATTAAAGAAATATTTGACATTGACCTTGATGAATGACACCAGTATTGGTACCAAAAGATGTGTTTCATGGATTGGTATTGTAACATACCAAAATTTGAGGCTTCAATGCACCTGGTTTAATTGACATCCCAAATAGAATATTCTTGGGAAAACATGAGATAAAAGAACAAACTGCTGATAACCTACACCTCCTTTTGACTCAATAATTTCTTTATAAATTCTATGGAAATTCTTTTTCATTCAACATCCATTTTGTTCTCTGCAGCAGCTTTCAAATAAGACTACCGTAGACAATTTTGCTGTTTGGGAAAGGATTTATTCAGCAAAAAATGAATTACCATCCATACTCCATACTCTTCTTCCATATTTCTTGATCTTGACCTTAATAAAGCAATGCAGTTCTAGATAACGAAAACAGCAAATTCCAGACATAGCTAGTAAATATCACACTCATGCATAATATAGCCTGTCTACATAATCACGGTGGATAATCACGTGATACAATATTTTCTGAAAATCTTCAATAATTTTGTTAATACTATACCGATTTGAATTCGGTTTGAAGCAGAGAATGTGGACAGACGTCACACATTAGATGGACGTGGTTGAATTTTGAAAAATCAACTGATAAAAAAGTTATTGAAGATAAACCAAAATTTTGGTTTATATTCAATACCTTTTTTATCGGTTGATTTTTTAAAAATCTGGGACGTTCATGTTATTCCTGACATTTTTCCACCTTCTCTGCTTTAAATAGAATTCCAATTGGTCAAGTATTGACACAGTTATTGAAGATTATCGGAAATCTAAGTCACGTGATTATACACTGTGATAATATTAACTATTCTCATGCTGTTTGGGTTATATCCCTGCTGTGACCAAAACTATGACAGTATAGACCAAGATCAGCCTGTACAAAATGTGCAATCACTGTTTTACAAGAAATTCTAGGAATAAACAATAAATAAATCATACTCACCACATGCATTTAGCCCAGGAATTACCTCAAATCACTAGAATAAGTCTATTAATTACACTATTAACTGCACCTCAGAAATTATTTCCGTAATACACCATCAGGTTTGCTTGTCACAAGCAATTTCTTCATTTATCACCATGTTTTTCGAAGCCTTTATCTTTTGGGAAGTCAAAAAGAGTCGATGTCTAGGAATGGATTAACCCATTCCCTGAAAATTCCTAGTTTTAACCCTTTCCCAAACAAGACCGGGTTTTGACGTCCCTATTTGAAAAGACTTGGGAAAACATTGAAACAAAAGAAGAAACTGCTGATAACCAGCAGTTTCTCCTTTTGTCTCAATATTTTCTATGCCATATTTTAAACAAATCCTATCTTTAATAACATCCATTTTGTAATTTGTGGCAGTTTTTAAAGTGGATCACCCTAAAATTTTGTCGTTTGGGAAAGGGTTAATATGTAGATTCAGAGAATACATTGTCGAATGTATACCAGATTTCAAGGTAACAAATTCCAGACATAGCTGGTGAATGATCATGCCTCTCTATGTAATAGTAACTATCATAACTTTCACAGACTTAGGAACAAATCTCTTATATCCCATCTTCGCAAGCCAAGGGTGAAATCTACGACGTAACGTCGTTTCTGTATTCACCCTTGGCGGATTTAGTCCGATTTTCTTGGCCTCCTGGAAAGCGTTTTCATTGGTTCCAGCGAGGTCTCGCTGGAACCAATCAGATTGTCGACTGATACATTTGTTATGAGTAACGAAATCATGACAACGGGCGGGAAAAAGCATTACATTTGCAACTCAAAAACGCGAAGATGGGCGATTTTTCCTAAGAATTTCACTGCGAGAGACAGGAATTCCCTAACTTTAATCGACGAATTATTTTACTTTCGACAATTCGACCAAAAAAGCAGCTAACTTTTACATAATCCGCATGACGTATGACGCGAAAAACAACGCGCGTTAATGACGTCATCAATAATGGACGTAAACAACCAGCAGAACAACCGCTAGGCGGCGCTTCGTTATTTCAAGAAAATCGGACTAAATCCGCCAAGGGTGAATACAAACGTAGGTGGGTTCAACCTTGGCTAGCGAAGATGTTATATCCCAGCTTCTTATAATCTATTTAGAGAGATCTGACCTTAACCCTTTCCAAAATAAATAGGCTTGTAAAACATTGAGACAAAAGAAGAACATGCTGATAACCAGCATTTTCTTCTTTTGTCTCAACATTTTGTGTGCAATATTGTATATAAATTCTATCCCTATTAGACCATTACCAAACAACAAAATTTGAGACAGCTCCAAATTCAAAGATGTTGCAGACACAGGTAAAAGTATCTACTGAAAACACGATGGAAAAAGGACATTAGATAGATTAATTGACCAGGTTGATTAGATTGGAAATACCGGAGGAGAAAGATGTGGTGACAATTTCATTCCTCAAAATGTATTCAAATCGATAAAATAAACTTAAACAAGAGGACCATGATGGTCCTATATCGCTCACCTGAACCAAAATGATATGAGCAACACTTTTGTTCAATTCAATAAACATTTATGACTATAAGACTGAAAACTAACTTATAGTAAATAACTTTGTGAAAATCAAACTCATCTGAGATCTTATGGTGCCAAACATTGTGTCCAGGTTTTTCTTGATTGATAAATAATCACAGATTCTAGAGTATAAACAAGGTCGAAAACAGCCAAAGACGGTATTTTTTTCAAATTCAAGGGCACACAATTCTCGACTTTCTGATCACATCAGACTGAAAATCTACCTCATCCAAGATATTATGGTCTCCAACATACTGTCCAAGATTTGTCTTGATTGGTCAATAATTGAAGATTCTAGAGTGTAAACAAGGTCGAAAAACAGTCAAAAACGACAATTTTGTCAAATTCAAGGGCACATAAGTCTCGACTTTCTTGTCTTATCAGATTGAAAATTCTAGTCATCTGAGATCTTATGATCTCTAACATTGTGTCCAAGTTTTGTCTTGATTGATTGATAAATGTAGATTCTAGAGTGTAAACAATGTCGAAAACAGCCGAAAATGACAATTTTATCAAATTCAAGGGCATGTAACTCTTGTCTTTATTGTCAGATCACACTGAAAATCGAACTCATCCGAAATCTTATGGTCTAAAACATTGTGTCCAAGATTTGTCTGAATTGGTCAATAATTGTAGATTCTAGAGTGTAAAAAAGGTTGAAAACAGTCAAAAACGACAATTTTGTCAAATTCAAGGGCACGTAACTCTCTTCTTTCTGGTCAGATCACACTGAAAATCAAACTCATCCAAGATCTTATGGTCTCAAACATTTTGTCCAAGATTTGTCTTGATTGGTCAATTGAAAATTCTAGAGTGTAAACAAGGTCGAAAACAGTCAAAAACGACAATTTTGTCAAATTCAAGGGCACATAAGTCTCGACTTTCTTGTCTTATCAGATTGAAAATTCTAGTCATCTGAGATCTTATGATCTCTACCATTGTGTCCAAGTTTTGTCTTGATTGATTAATAAATGTAGATTCTAGAGTGTAAACAATGTCGAAAACAGTCAAAAACGACAATTTTGTCAAATTCAAGGGCACATAAGTCTCAACTTTCTTGTCTTATCAGATTGAAAATTCAACTCATCCGAGATCTTATGATCTCCAACATTGTGTCCAAGTTTTGTCTTGATTGATTAATAAATGTAGATTCTAGAGTATAAACAATGTCGAAAACAGCCGAAAATGACAATTTTATCAAATTCAAGGGCACATAACTCTAGTCTTTTTTGTCAGATCACACTGAAAATCAAACTCATCCAAGATCTTATGGTCTAAAACATTGTGTCCAAGATTTGTCTTGATTGGTCAATAATTGTAGATTCTAGAGTGTAAACAAGGTCGAAAACAGTCAAAAACGACAATTTTGTCAAATTCAAGGGCACATAACTCTCGACTTTCTCGTCTAATCAGACTGAAAATTAAACTCATCCGAGATCTTATGGTCTCCAACATTGTGTTCAAGATTTGTCTTGATTGGTCAATAATTGTAGATTCTAGAGTGTAAACAAGGTCGAAAACGGCAATTTTGACAAATTCAAGGGCACATAACTTTTGACTTTTTCACCTGATCTGACTGAAAATCGAACTCATCCAAGATCCTATAGTCTCCAATATTATATCCAAGTTTTGTATTGATTGGGCAATAATTGTAGATGCTAGACACCCATTCTCATTTTTTCGGCCGACAACCACCAGCAAAATTCCAAAATTCCGACTTTACAGAATTGCAATATTTTTATTACAATATGATAGTATAACATCTATACGGTAAAAAATAAATAATGGCCACTCCTTTAAAGGTGTCTGTCTTTACCTTCATCAATGATTTGAAGAACCCCCAAAACTACTATTTAATTTTACGTGACACGACTGTATTATACCAAATCTGTTAAAAAAACCGTTCAAGTAAGTTGCAAAGGACGTAATGTTTTGGTAATTCAACAGGCGATATATAGCTGTATATTAGAAATTCAAGTGACTTGCATAAACTCGAGACATGTAAGAACAAGAAGCACCGCGAGTATGTGATTTATTAGAACTAATGTGCAAAAACAGTCAATATTTAAAACACTTGCTTCTAATTCCTCTAGTAACTTATGATGGCAACAATTTAGTTTATAAGACTAATCATTTCTTTAAGCAATATATGTTCTATCAAACTCAAAACAAATCAGCATGTATTTGGTAAAAATAAACAAAAATATGCCGACCTAACGAAATTTGATCCTTTGTCACGTAATATTCAGTGAAAGTAACTGCTTTAGAATCAGGTTTGTGCGAGACATGGTCAAAATACAGAGGAGAGTTCGATAATGTTCTTGATGGCTATTTTCATTATGACAATGTAAGACCCTACAATATAAATCATATACGCAATAGTGGAGGAATTAGCGTTTTTATAAACAAAAACCTTCCGTTTGCAAAGTTAATCAATCGTGTTTTTGAGGAATTGACCGATTGCGTGGTTCTTTATTGTAAATTATCTGAAATGTTTAAAACTGTAGATGTTATTATGTATTTTGCCTATGTGTCTCCAGAGGGGTCTTCAATTTATGAAAATTTAATAGAGAAAGATGGAGTTGTTAAAATTCAGAATGACTTAGAATTTGTAAAATTTCACTACCCTGATTGCAATATTCTTTTAGCAGGCGACACTAATGCTAGAACCAAGAATCTATTAGACTTTATACCTGATGATAATCTCTTTTACGTTTATGGTGACTCAGATTATGATAGTAGCAATTTTGAAATGCCGCGAAATAATAAAGATTCAGTTGTCGCGAATAACTTTGGGAAATCTTTCGTTCAACTTTGCTGTATATTTGATATACATATATTGAACGGGCGATTCCCAGGGGATATGTTGGGGGAGTTTACCTGCCATGCAAATGACGGAGTTAGTGTTGTTGACTATATTGCTGCATCGACTAATTTATTTCCATGCATTTCTGACTTTAGGGTTATTGATAATGATCTATCAGACCATTTTCCTGTATCATGTAGTTTGTCGTTGGAAAGGAAGAATGAAGCTGTTACCAGTGATGATATAAACCATCAATTAAATGATTCAGAAATTATCGAAATGCACAGATATAAATGGCGAAACTATATTAAAAATTATTTTCAACAAAAATTGACAGACCAATTTAATTTAAGAAACACACAATTATTGCATGAAATATCAACTGACATTAATAAAGCTGTTTCTTCTTTAACCTCTATATATCATGAAGCTGGATCTAACATGATAATAAAACCATTTAAGTTCAAGTCTTCACAACCACCATGGTGGGATGAAGAATGTGATCATCATAAATCTTTGAAATACAATGCACTGCGAAAATTTAGAAATTCTAATGATTTCAATGATTTAAATGACTATAAGTTAAAGCGTAATTCGTTTAAAAGATTATGTAGAACTAAACAACTAGACCATGAAAAATTACAAAGACAGAAATTAGTAAATGCTAGAAATAATCCAAAATCATCTTGGACATTGATAAAGCAGGCTAGAAAAGTCACAAATATTGCAAATTCGATTAAACCTAAAGAATGGATTTCTCATTTCCAGTCATTGCTTTACGATGAACAGGCAGATTTAGTAATTAATAATACTCCATTAGATCAAAACGAAATTTTTGAACTTGATATTCCATTTACTTTAGACGAGATCCGATATGCATTAAAAAGATTGTCGGACAACAAAAGTCCCGGACAAGACGGTGTTCCCTCTGAATTTTATAAATATACACCAGACACCCATTTGTCTATAATACTTGCAATGTTTAATCAAATTTTGATATCGGGTTCTTTCCCAATTAATTGGTGCAAAAGTATCATTACAACAATACATAAAAATGGTTCTGTAAACGATCCAAATAACTATCGAGGTATTTCAGTAACAGACTCGTTATATAAGATATTTTCAACTATTGTTAATAAACGTCTTTATGATTGGCTAGATCGTAAAAATGAAATAGATGAATGTCAAGCAGGCTTCCGAAATGGATATTCAACGGTTGATAATATTTTTTGTTTACATGCTATGGCTCAGAAATACTTATCAAAGAAAGGCGGACGTTTTTATTGTTTTTACGTTGATTTCAAAAAAGCCTTTGATAAAGTTAATCACGCCAAATTATTTCAAATTCTAGTAAAAAGAGGCGTAAAGGGGAAATTCTTACGTATTCTTAAAAACATGTATTCAAATTTGCAAGCTTGCGTTAAATTCAATAAGCAAAATAACTATGTCTTTTCAAACAATAATTGTAGTTTTACAACGTCAAATTTCTTCACATGTAACGTCGGCACCAGACAAGGTGATGTGACGTCAACTACGTTATTCACGTTATTCATCAATGAGTTATCGATCATGTTAAGACAGAAAATTAACTGTGGAATTTTTATCACTGAAGATATGCACGATATAATATGTCTCATGTTTGCTGATGACGTGGCGAATTGCGCTGAAACAGCAAATCAGTTACAGCAACAAATAAACGTTATCGACAATTTTTGCATTGATACTGGAATGGAACTTAATCTAGACAAATCAGAAATAATTGTTTTCCGTAACGGTGGCGGTTTGAGGCATTATGAAAATTGGTACTTTCGGAATTCTCCTGTAAAAGTTGTATCTATGTATAAATACCTAGGTGTCTATTTTACCCCAACATTATCATGGGCATCTACCCACGAGAAACTTGCAACTCAGGCAAGAAAAGCATTGATGGCGATAAAACAATATCAAAAGCCTTTTGGGTTTTTCCCGCACACAGAATATTTCAAGTTGTTTGATTCTTTAGTAAAGCCTATCCTCTGTTATGCTTCTCAAGTGTGGGGCTATCAGTACTTTGAAACCATAGAAACAGTTCATCATGATTTTTGCAAAAGATATCTTGGTTTAAATAAAACAACCAATAATGCAGTAGTTTTAGGCGAATGTGGGCGTTTACCATTATGTATAACTTATATGACAAATTGCATTAAATATTGGTGTAAAATAATAGAAATGAGTAACTCTAGATTTCCGAAGAATTGTTATATAATGTTAAAAAGGCAGGATGATATTGGTCGAAATAATTGGGCGTCCATGGTTAGAAAATTATTATTCATGTATGGGTTTGGATTTGTATGGATTTCTCAAGATGTTGGAAACTCCATTCAATTCATAAAAACATTCCGACTCAGATTAATTGATAACTATACTCAAAATTGGCATAGTTCAATAGATTCGTCGAGCAGATGTCATCACTATAAACACTTTAAAACACAATTAAATGTTGAACGTTATCTTACAATGGAATTACCTTTCAAATTTAAAACAGCCTTTTCCAAGTTTAGATGTTTTAACCACAAATTAGCGATAGAATTAGGCAGACACAATAACATTGACGTAGATCAGCGAATTTGTTTATTTTGTATGAATGTAACAAACAGTAGATATATTGATTGTGAATATCATGCATTTTTTCACTGTGGAAAATACAGACGAATTCGAGAACAATATTTATTCAGTTGGTACAAAAAGGGAACAACATTTAATGATTTTTATCTCTTGATGGGTACAAACTGTGACGTAACCATTAGGAAGCTCAGCATTTTCATATACCATATATTATATTTTGACAGCACTTAAGAGAAAATTTATTCTTATTGTTACAATACATGGCAGAGAATCATAACACTATAAAGAATTATCCGTCATTTGCAGGCAGATAGACTTACCTCGGGAATAAAATGTTACATAGGTCTATGAGATATATCATCTTCCATAGTATTAGTCTAGATTAAGAATCAAGATGTTTCTAAACAATATTGCATTTTAATCCTTTCCCAAACAAGACCTGGTTTTGACGTATCTGGTTGGAAGAAAACTTGGGAATGCATTTGGACAAAAAAGAAAATGATAATCATAAACATTTTCTCTTTTGCCTAAATGGTTTCTGTGCTATGTTAATCACATTCTTTACATTTAATAACTTCGGGTTTTTTTGTCGTCAGCAGCAAATTCCAAATTGAAAATAACATTTAGCTGTCTGGGAAAGGTTTAAAGATTATTGATATTAATAAAAATGTAATTATATCATGTTCATGGGATACAATTGTAATTGTTAAATGTAATGTTATATATTATGGGCCGGTGGCCTGAAATATGAAATAAAATATTTGTATTGTATTGTATTGTAATCAAGTCCTTTTTTTAATTGAGTAGTATTATTTGAAAGTAAAATTAGTTTGAAATTAAAAGACAAACATTTGTTTGATTTGAAATACATACTATTTACATGAAATGATAATAACCCCTACATTGTGGGTTATTGATATTTACATAGAAGTTAAGAAAGAAATCCAATTCAATCTTCTCCTAAAGCGTTAAGCCATTTGGATTTCAGTGTGCGATATCGCCTCTGCCTACAATAATATTTCAAATTATCACTATGCAATGAAAACTTACATAATGGTACGGCTTCTCGGTTTTTAAATACATGTAGAAACAAAGGCATATATACCAAGATATAAAGATAAAGATATTTTGTCTGCTACCCGCGTTACTATCGTAATATTCACTGTCTATCACTATTCGAATTCTTAAGATATAGATCCTACAGGAATCTTCTATCTGCATTTGGGTTAATGTATTCAAATTTTGCATGTAGCGTGGACCGCTGGCCTTATCACATGTGGTTTTGTGACAAGCACATACGCTATGGGGGGGGTATACTGCCCGTCTCTGGTGCTTCTTGTGTCTCATTTCTTTCTTTAAAGCTGTCCAAATTCTTATTTTCTATAGATATGTCAAGGAATTCATGGAAAGTATAGTGAAAATTGTTTCAATGTCTGAAAGGTTGAGAAGCGGATGTGTAATTTAACTTGACGAAACAGTGAATATTACGTGACGATCCTGATTGCAGCTAAAGGCCTGTTTAAAGGGATAAACATTCAGGACACGCAAGTGTATCAGAGAAATACTATTTTTGAGTCTTAATGCAAACTTTAAATACCACACCTGTCAGGAGATTATGATATTGAACCAGTAATGTACATGGCTGTAAATCCAGCAAAACCTTCCTTCGTATTCGGATTACTGTTGTTGAACTTCAAAATGAAAAAAACCTTAAACTTGACGCCATAGTACACGTACAGGTCATGAATAATAATTAGATTGTTGTCAAACGAAGTTATGGTCACTTTTGTTTTTCAGTGTCACGTTGTATTCAGTCACGTAAAATTAAAACTTACTTTTAAATCAGGATGACTTAACGTGGTTTCAAAATATATTGTCGCACTGTGTGTCAATAGTGTGTATATACTAAAGGCTTTGATATACTTAAAAGATTTAGACATGGTCTTTACCATAAATGAAAGATCGCTGTCACGTACATATTCAAGCAAAAAAGTCTGACACTTGGTGGAGCTATTTCAAATGGCGACCATGAAGTAAATACTTCCATTATTTGGATACACATGTTCTGGGGCAATAGCTATATGGATAATTGATTTAAAAAAGCGGTAAGTGGTGTGAATTTGCTTCTGTTGTTAATTAATTGCGCATACAAAAAACATAGTCACGTAGAATTCGCCTGAGTTGTGACAGAGCAAGAAAAGACATTTTTTTCAAAACAGCAATTTTATTTTATGATTCAAGGTAATTTTATCATATTCTTATACACGTGTCGAATGAAACATATTCTGCGTATATCGCTTTCTGGACAGAAATTTACCAACCTTTTGAAATTCGGAAAATTGGGTTGTGACACTGATTTTTACGGGGGGTCGTGTTATATATAATCGCTGGTTAAGATCAAACGGAAGTTTAGATCGCCGTTGTTTGATATGAATTTATCAGATATATGGTTAAGCAAAAATATGACATGCAGAACAAAAGTATATTTTACACTAACAATGTCCCTTTCCAATGGCTAGAATGCTTGTGACACGTTTTCGGCCCAAAAATTGAGAATGGGTGTAGAGTGTAAACAAAGTTAAAAACAGAATTTTTCGTCATTCAGGGGCAGATAACTCCACACTTTCTGGTCCGATCTGGCCCATAATCGAACTCATTCGAGAACTTATGACCATACTTGTTTTGACAAAGTTTGGTCAAGATTGACTAATATTTGTGGATGCTAGAGTGTAAACACCAAATTGTGGACAGACGGACAGACGGACAGACAGACGGACAGACGACGGACAAAAAGCGATCACAATAGCTCACCTCGAGCACTTCGTGCTCAGGTGAGCTAAAAACGGAGAGAAAACGTTCAACCGCAAATGCGATACGTAAATTAAATCATTTCACATCAGAACCAAGTCACTTACATTGACCAAATATGCTTTACTGACTGTATCTACGCATTTTTATCACAACATTGCTGTCAATCGTTTTTACACCGCCATGAACCTTCATCGATGACAATCGAAGTATTCCGAAGCGTTTTGTAAGGAAGCATTTCATTGGTCTTTTTTCAATGACATCGATGAGTCAGCGACATTGGTTTATTCCACGGAGTGTGCAGCCTATCAATTTTCTCTTTGTACTTACGTAACATAATTCTAAAAGTAGGTTTATTATTTGAAATCTATCTAATTTTTAGTATAATAAAATCTTCATAAACGTTTGCCTTTGAATTTATTTGAAATTGTGATTTTAAGGGGAAAATGGTCATTTGGTGATCTCGGCCCCTTTAAATAGTTTTTATTTGGGGCTCCGTGTACTTGACAAGATGACGAAATGGAGGTGTGTTTCAATTAGCCAATGAAAAATCGCGACACTAAACATCATTCGGATAACCTCTAATCCAGGCAAGATGGAAGACTTTGGAAAATAAACTGTGCACTGTGCTCTTCAATATCGATTATTACAGACGCCTACTGAAAAAGGTAAACATTTAAGGCTTCTAAACAAACAAACAAACATTGTACTTACCATTAATGCTGATTTATTAGTGGTGATCGCGAATATTTCGGCGAAATCGTCATTTAAATTCGGTTTTACAAAAACAAATTGTCACCACATCTTTCTCCTGTAAACTGTTTTATGCATTTTTCCCTGTCATTTCGAAAGTATAAGGCCGGCGACAACGAAATTTCGCATACGTGAAGTCATTAATATGAACTTCAAAGAAACGTTTAAGTTTTTAGTTGAGTTACTTGCAATTGCTCAAAAAATTATCCGAAAAATCGAGTGGATTTCAATCTAATCAACCTTGTCAATTAATCTATCTAATGTCCTTTTTCCATCGTGTTTTCAGTAGATACTTTTACCTGTGGTTGCAGACTACAGTTTCAAGTGCATGAAATGTCAAACAAGAGTTGTCCGCAGACAACGTAGCTCGCCTATACGGGAGCTTGTCACAAAAACAGCTAATTTTTAAAAGTAGGTCAAACTCCAAGGTCAAGGTCACAAGGTCAAGGGTCATGGTCCCAAATGAAAGGTCTTTGCAGGAGGTATCCATGTGTGAAATATCAAGGCTCTATCAATACTAGTGCATGAGATATAGGTCAGGTTAAAGTTTTTCAAAAGTAGGTCAAACTCCAAGGTCAAGGTCACTAGGTCAAAGGTCATGGGCCCAAATGAAAGGTCTTGTCAAGATGTATCCATGTATGAAATATCAAGGCTGTATTTCTAATAGTGCCTGAGATATAGACCAGGTTAAAGTTTTTCAAATGAAGACGCGACAGGACAGGACGGTACGCTGTGCCGACGCCGACACTAGGGCTGTGACATTAGCTCCCCGGACATAAAGTCCCGGCTCGCTAAAAAGACTTGTCATTTTGGGTAGAAAACATTGTGGGAAATGAAGAAATTGCTTATCACAATATTTTCCAAAGCCACTAATTTGTAGGGAGTCAAAAAGTCACAGAGTGGTAATGGGTTAACATCCATTTTGTTGTCTGCATCATCTATAGTCACGGTACGGAAACTACAGAGACAGAGCCATTGGCTCTGCCGCTTAAATCCTCTGGGGGGCTTCCGGCCATGTGTGGCTCTGTCTCTGGGGTCGTGATTTTTTGACAAAAACAGGTGAGTGTTCAACTTTGTTGTTCATTTATTTTCTTCTGGTGCTTAAAATCGAAAAACCGGGAATGTCATGCTCCCCTAAGACCATTTATCTGCCTGTTCTAATTCTGTGGGCTTCAAAGTCGGCAGGGTTTTCACAGGATCATTGTCGTCGTGGGTCGACCCTATGTGATTTTTTCTTGTTTACATCATGTATTCATGTACATTTCAACGGTAAATAGCCAATTGCTGCAGCCAAAACATGTGATATACTAATCGAGGGATAATGTCGATCAGACATTGCTTTCCCATGTAACAAAACCTTAGAAATGATTGGCAAACGTAAAGTTTGAGCAATTTCTATCGGTGGCTCTGTCTCTGGCGGCTGGCTCTGTCTCTGGCGGCTGGCTCTGCTTTGAACTGTCGGTTAATATTAGTCTGTTTACAAAATACTTTTCCAAAGCATATCTCTGAAAGTATCGAAGCTATGATCATGAAATGTCATGGGTAGATATATCTCAATAAAGACAAGTTCTGTATCAAAGGAGCATAAATATTCCTTTCTTATTTTGTGAGTCACTGTCCTTTGTTTTCGACAAAAACACTTATCCGGACAAATGTAATGGCGGGGTATTATATCACATTAGGTGATACATAGAATTCTTATTTAGGACTGCTCCAATTCAAAATGATGTCCAGACATGCAAGGATGCAGATGCCCCCCCCCCCCCCCCTCTCATGAGAGAGACATGTATGTATCTGCGCATAGCTCCGAAGTATCAAATATGTAATAGGTATCATTGAAATCTGTGAGAAAAAATATGAAGATGCTTGTTATGAGCAATTTTCTTTTCTCGCAATGCACCAGAAAAATGTCTTGCTTGGGAAGGATTAAATGGAAAGATGTCGGATATATTGGTGCAATTAAAAAAAAAACAAAAAAAAAACAAGGGCCAGTTTCATTTTTAAGACGTATTTTTTGTCTTTGTCTTACCGATGACTTACGACAAGTTTTGGACAAGAAACGCGTATCACCAATTTATCAAGACCTGGGGCCCGTATTATCAACGCTCGTACGATTAATTTTTGCGTAGTTACTTGTAACAACAAACCTGATTGGTCCAATCTGATTTCTCGTGCACTCAGATGTTTTGTTACACATTTTATACAAAAACTTTGTCGTAAGATCGTTGAAAATACGAGCCCCTGGATTATGCGATTGTTGTTTTAACCGATATTTAAGACATCGTTAAGTCAAAATTACTTCTTTTAAAAATGTTTTGATGAAACAGGCCCCTGACGTTCACACCGAAAAATCGTCTGCTTCAAGTCTGTTTTGTGTATTTTCTCAGCTAATACTCGACGGATTTTGACGAGATAAAGTGCACCGCACGCGCGTCATTGAGAGGGACATTCCCCGGTTCTAACTCACCCCGCATCAAATCCCATGGTTTCTCGAAACATTCAAAATGAATGTTTTTGGTTGCATTTTAATAAAACTATGGAATACTTTGCATAAAGAGGTTCAGGAATGACCCTCTCAAAGGCGCGTATGGTGCAATTGCTCGTCAAAATACGTAGAGTTTAAACTGAGATATAGAACAAAATATACTTGAAACAGACAATTTTTTGGTGTGGACCTTTCCCCAAATCACGTGGATTACCCATCATGTAATTGTTTCTTTGTCAACACCCAGTTTGTCGCCTTAAGTACAGTACTACATAGAATCATGAGCCGTGACGAAAGGTTAGTGTATATTCCAATACATGTAAATTGGAAGAGAAGCATGTTTTTCACTGAATAAAAGCGAATAATGGCACATTTTGCGCGGTGGCCGTGAGAGTTCAGTAGCTGTCTCCAGATAGTACGATGTCTTTATCACAGGATGTTCGGTTCCGAGTCACATATTTACTTAAATCGAAATCCCTCTTCCCCCGTCAATTTAGACACGCTGATCTTTGATCATTCAAAGGACATTGTTTAATTGTAGCTTTGAAATTGAACAACGCTGAATGTTCGATGTTTTGCAAAGGGTTTAATCGGTGACTGAACCATTCGCCATACACAATATGATCTATTCAGTGTGTGAGTAAATTACTTCGACACGAATTTTGCGATAGATTAATTTTTTTCACCAAGCACGCAGAGACAGAGCCAGCCGCCAGAGACAGAGCCAGCCGCCAGAGACAGAGCCACCGATAGAAATTGCTCAAACTTTACGTTTGCCAATCATTTCTAAGGTTTTGTTACATGGGAAAGCAATATCTGATCGAGATTATCCCTCGATTAGTATATCACATGTTTTGGCTGCAGCAATTGGCTATTTACCGTTGAAATGTACATGAATACATGATGTAAACAAGAAAAAATCACATAGGGTCGACCCACGACGACAATGATCATGTGAAAACCCTGCCGACTTTGAAGCCCACAGAATTAGAACAGGCAGATAAATGGTCTTATGGGAGCATGACATTCCCGGTTTTTCGATTTTAAGCACCAGAAGAAAATAAATGAACAACAAAGTTGAACACTCACCTGTTTTTGTCAAAAAATCACGACCCCAGAGACAGAGCCACACATGGCCGGAAGCCCCCCAGAGGATTTAAGCGGCAGAGCCAATGGCTCTGTCTCTGTAGTTTCCGTACCGTGATAGTAGTCAAATTGAACCACCCTAAAATAATGTGACTGAGGAATAAAAAATTCCAGTAATGGCTACCAAATACCTTACCTCATGCATATAGGCTGTCTTAACAGAATTACAGTATTATTAAAGTTACATTTCACATTTATTTTATTTTTTAAAAGTATGTCTTGATGTAAAGATTGTTAATTCTAATGCGTAGAAATGCTATCCGTTTTTCGAAGTTGTTATTTATAAGCGAAAATTACGCCTTCAAAGTTGAGACAAATGACAAATTCTATATAAATCAGAACTGTTGTCCACAACAATTTGTTTAATTTTAGCACAAAAATACATATTTCTCGTAAACGGTTCAATATTTTGGCTTGAAATTTCCATAAATTTCTTAAGAAAACATGCTCTTTCAGATAGAATAAAGTAAATTTATGTGAAAATTATTCTGAAATGTCACTTTAAGTTTTAGTCCATTACCAAACGGCAACATTTTAGACTTGTCTAAATTCAAAGATGTTGCAGACGACAATTTCAAGTTAAGAAATTTTACATGTTTTGGTCTTTTATGGAAGAAAACATTGAGGGAAATGAAGAAGTTACTTGTCACAAGCAATGTATTCATTTTCCACAATGTTTTCCAAAGCCACTATCTTGTGGGGAGTCAGAAAGAGTCATTGTGTGGGAGTGGTTTGAGTTATAACAAATCTACTGATCATTAACATTACCTGCAACTCTGAAAGTATACTCCACACCTTTGGAGTAGAATACTCTGATCTAATACCATTGTCTTAACCCTTTCCCAAGACCTGGTTTTGACGTCCAAAGTAGAAATGGCTTTGGAAAACATTGAGACAAAAGAAGAAACTGCTGATAACCAGCAGTTTCTCCTTTTGTCTCAATATTTTCTGTGCCATATTTTACACAAATTTTGTCTTTTATAACATCCATTTTGTCATTTGTGGCAGTTTTTGAAGTGGACCACCCTAAAATTGTGTTGTTTGGGAAAGGGTTAATGACTGATTCAAGGCAACAAAAATAACAAGTACTTTACCTCATGCACACAGGCTGTCTACAGAATTACAGTATTTTAACCTTTACATTATTACAGGAACACATCTATTGAACATATAGCACCTGAGCAAGTCTGCTACACACCTCTGAGGTTACCTTGATATTAACCCATTCCGACATAATGACGCCTTCTGACCCCCATAAGATAAAGGCTTTGGAAAATATTGTGGAAAAAGAAGAAATTGCTTGCAGTAATTTTCCACAATAACTCTACAGAAAGTCTCAAGGGCGGCTTCCAATTTCGTTCACAATTAGGCCACATGCCTCTTGAACAAGTCTTTGATGTAAAAGTAGTCTACAAACTATAACTTATTACTGGATGACAGAAATATTAAAAAAGACAGAACAACAATTTGTGTTCGTTATATATCACTGACCTTGTATCTAAAATCCAAAATGTGCAATTCCAAATTCGACGTTATTCCCCATACAGAATGACAAATATTCTAACAATTGGGATAAGTAAGCAATAATAACTGGTTACTTATAAGTCCATTCCATTTTAAATTTCGGTCGATGCCAGGGGGTCTAGATCTGCCTTTGGTAAGAATATCGGAATGATTTCAAGTAAGAAATAATGATTGCCTTCTTATTAGTTGATAATGATACAGAATGGTAAATAAGCCCAATAATTAGGTAAATGTCAGTAATCCATCACTTACCAGTATGTTGATGCTATTATTCCACAGTAAATAATACTCATTTACCAGACAGACCCTTACATTCTACTAGAAGAGTAAGACTTGTTGTACGGATGCTTACAGATATCCCTGCTTTTCAATAAAAACCTTGTAACTGCAGCTTAATACAAGCTGCAGTTACGTGATTTTTGTTGAAAAGCGACAATATGTCTAGCTGTTCAAGGTGAAGGTATTTACTCTCTTTCACTTCAAAAAACTTGTTACTACAGCTTTACACAATACAATTTCTTACATTTGTTAAAGGCAGGCCCGTAGGAACAGGGGAAGGGGAGCTGGGGGGATTAGCACCCCCCCCCCCAAATTTGACCAAAAATGCTGACTTTTCCTAATTTTACACTGAAAAGTTAGGG
This sequence comes from Fragum sueziense, assembly GCA_963680895.1. Classification (NCBI taxonomy): domain Eukaryota; kingdom Metazoa; phylum Mollusca; class Bivalvia; order Cardiida; family Cardiidae; genus Fragum; species Fragum sueziense. Next base: position 64,687,999 of record OY804596.1, on the reverse strand, counting down.
AAAATCCAATTTAGCCCCCCCCCCTTCAGACACTAGGCCTTTAGCCACCCCAATAAAAAAAAATTGCTTCCTACGGGCCTGATAGGTATTAAGAAACTATTTGATAACAAGGGCAGATCCAGGATTTTTTTCCAGGGGGGGTCCAAGCCCAAATTATGGCTCAAAATGTGGTAAATATGTAACATTACACTAAATTCATATAGTCAAAATTCAATTTTCGGCCAATGCCAGGGGGATGGGGGGGACGGACCCCCCCCCTCTAGATCCGCCCATGGATAACATATATCTTGATCAGACATTGAATAGGCATGGGCTGATCTGGATCAATGTTGGTATGAAAATCCATAAAGACTACTTTTTTCCATTTCTAGCTCATCTGCTTTTATTCCATAATCCATTTTTTAACCTCTCTCAATGGTTGTAAGACTTTGTGCCTTTCAAAGGAGCTGCACTCCTGCATGCAAAATAATTTCAAAGAATTTTTTGGTCCTTTTTGATTCCAGAGTCACATCCTAAATCTACATATAGTCGCTTTTCAACGAAAATCTTGTAACTGCAGCTTGTTTTAAGCTGCAGTTACATGGTTTTCGTTGAAAAGAAGCGATATAACATCTTTTTAATGTAACTGACAATAGAAAAAGACGCTTTTTGTAAAAGTGTGACAGGCACTACAGAAACAGGTTCTTTCAGCTTTTATGTTTCATACAGTAGCAACCACTTGACCTTTTTGCCTTGCGACTTGGCATAACAAGTATTATTTACTTTCCACATTAAGGACAGATCCTCCAGTTGTTACTGCGCAACTTACTGCGCATATCCTAAATAACGAAATAAAGCTGTTTCAGTAATTGGCCTTTTTCAGCAAATGTATTTCTTATATTTAGTTAATGTTTGGTTGATAAATGACAAGACCCTTTTCGGTTATTTCAATTTTCTCTGTTTGGTCAATTAAAGTGTAATAGTACTCGGATGGTACATTTCGCTTTCGGTTACGTGTTCAAAATGTGGCGTTAGCGATAGGAAACGGAGCAACAAAAGCAAAGTGGTGTCTTTATGAGCTAGTCCGCTTCAGATGGACACAAAAGATGGACACGTTTTATTATCTAAAGCTGGTAATAAGGAAGAAAATGGATCAAAGTAGTGAAACAATTTCGGACAGAGCTGTAAAAAGTAAACCAAATTTTACTTATAACTAACAAAAACGCTTGGTTTGATATATTTTTCTTTTTTTGTTTTTGTAGGTATGACCAAGAACTATGTCTATACCAAAAAAGAAAAAAAATCTTACCGCTGGAATATTTTTTATTATCAGAAACTTTGCGAAAAAAGAGCAATTTCAGCTACTCTTGAAAGAATCTTTAACTAAAAATTTCAAAATCATCACTAAATTTTCTCAAATTGATACTCATTTAGACAGAATAAAACATTGAACACAATAAAGACTTATTTATGTAATCCTAGTCATTTCGAACACCTTTTTTGTGGGTATTTAAGTGACACCTCATTTTTGCAATTTTAGACAAGAGTAGTCGCCCTTGAAATTCAATAACTTTTAAATTCGCTTGGTGACCTATAGTTTTTAAGTCATTTTTTTACTTCTCATATATCTAAATATCTGTACAGAAAAAATAAAAAAATTCTTACCGTGGGAAATAAATGGAGGATCTGTCCTTAAATTCACATACCACATTTAATAGTTTTGATAGCCTTAGTAGAAATTGTTTGTGGAAACATTGGGAGAAAAGATGAAATTGTTAATATTCATCATCTCTCTTTTTCCTTGAATAATTTCATCTTACACCATATCCTGTTGTCTGCTGCACCTTTCAAATTTTTGATGTTTGGGCCTCCGAAAAGGATGAGCCATTTGAACACATTGACGCTAATTGGTGCCCCTCAAGAAGAAGGCTGGAGAAAATATTGTGGAAAATCATTTGAAAATTTCATCCGACATTGAAATGCTGTCTGCAACTTCTTTCATTTTAGACACAGTCAACTCATGCTTATAATCTTGTTGTTTTGGAATGTGGTAAAGCTACCCCGTATGAGCTAGGGCTATTTATTTCCAAGAAAAACAACAAAACCAAAAAGCAAAAGCCTTTGAATGCATCAGAAACGGAAGATTATTAAAGAGTTTGCCTACCTTTTGACGGCCAAATCTCAGCCCAAACTTCAGACATGATTGAAGCATTTCCTAGGTTTTGAACCTTTGCCATGCACCTACAAATAGAAAGGGACTAGTCAATTTGATCTACATTATATCGTCGTTGTAAATGAAAAAGCTCGTTTCTCGTTTTTGGAAAATTTCAAAGGGGAGGGAAAAAGGTGAAATAACTTTTCCCAAACTGAAATGTTTTACTTGAAATTTGGAGATATTGCTCAAAAATGATTTGTCATCAATACTGATCAGTAAGAGACCTCAAAACCTGCAAGAATTGTCTGTAACTGGCCCCACCAGTTAGTACTTTGAAAATCGCAAGGATCGACATACGAGGTTTTGCATTTACACCGACGATATTGTATTATGCCTGGATCTGGCAAAAGTTCCTTTATGGCATTTGAGAACAACATGGATCCAGATCAGCCTGTGCATATGCACAGTCTGATCCAGACCCATATTGTTCTCTAATAGCTTCTTCATTACCTGTAGCAACTATAAGCTTGCCTTATTAGACTTAAGGTAGTCCACCCCTACTGAGATTTGCACGTCGGAGTTATTATGGCAACGTTGAAAGCATTTGGTGGAGGGAACTTTCCACCGCCAAATGTTTACGACTGCCCCCGAATAGGTTTGGAAAAACCCGATGATTTATGAATTTCAAAATGGCGACATTATGGGTATTCTACCTTAAGTACCATAACTGTTGACCACAGACTGCATGATCTCGAAACTTAGTTTTCTAAAATGCTATAAGGGCCCTTTTTCTGGATCCAGGCTCGATTTATATACCCCTGCAAAAAGTTAATTTAAGTTCAAAAACTGTTCCAGAATGTTCTAGAATGTTAAAAGGCACTTCTAGAACTGTTCTAGAACAGTTCTAGAAGTGCCATCGAACATTCTAGAACATTCTACAACAGTTCTAGAAATGTGCACTTAAAATTTTTTCGCACAGGTATTGTCATGTTTGGGATTGCAAGTAAGCTTGATTCAAACATTAAAAGACTAAATGAAATCACTAAGCCAGTAGATTTCTTTTAAAATGATATTCAGTTTGTAACTTTAAAAATTTCTCCGTTTGGCAAGAATTTTTTTATTTTCTGGTTCTCGGGAGAGCCGACCCGAATTTTTCGAAAACCAGAATAAAAATAAAAGTACCTAAGCTCAATTTTATTTTTTTATTTCCCCCGACCGCAATTATTCGCCTCTTAATGAAATAAAAATCTGGGCATTTCTTGAGGGAGAGTTCTGTGCCGCCATAATTTAGGGAGGTCCAATTTGAAAGCTGCTACAGATTTCAATTTTTGTATTATTATTTATTAGTGTTGAATCTAGCTTCGCCTTCAAGGGGCCCAATGGGCCCACAGCTCTTGGTCCAGGGGGTCATCAAACACAAATACTTTAGCCAAATAATTGAATAACTAAATGTTATGTGAATAAACAATATACATGTATTATATGGTAATAAACCTTTTACACAAGTTGAGACATTTTTTGCATGTTTTCATTCAGAAAATACTTTAGGGGCGTTTGACCTAAGTTAGCCATTTGAGCCTAGACTCCCTTCTGCAAGAGGCCATTTTGGATTTTAGGGGGTCAATTTGGCCATAGCTCCCTCTAGATTCAACAATGTTATTATTTATCAAATATAAATTTGTTCAGAATTATAGCATAGAAAACAATGACACAAAGGAGAAAATGCTGATTATCAGCATTTCGTTCTTTTTTCTAAGTGTTGAATCTTTATCATTTTCTTTTAGGGACGTCAAAATCTGGTCTTGTTTGGGAAAGGTTATCAGTTTTCATTGATGCAGGGCTTAGTTTGAAAAATAAAAAAATATGTGAACATTTTTAGTTTTATTTTTATTTCCACTGGAAGATTTTAGGCATTTTATTTTTTTTTTATTTCGTCCTCCAACCCTATGTCTAGCCTGAAATTTCCCGAGAACCAGAAAATAAAAAAAATCTGGCCTTTCCAATAAGGTTTACTGAAACATTGTTTTTCTCCCCCATTCTCTCTCTCCTGTCCATTCTTTTTCTCTCAGTTTGCATATCTGTCCGTCTTTCTCCCCCTCCTCTCTCTCTGTGTCTCTCTCTTTTGACACAACAGTTTCAGAAAATCTTCAATAATTTTGTTAATGCGGGATCGATTTGAATTCGGTTTGGAGAAGAGAAGGAGGACAGACGTCACACATTAGATAGATGTGGTGTGTTTTTGAACTAGAAAGACCTGAAGGTCTTGAGTCGCTCCACAGGCCTGAATTTCTTGTGGTTTACTATAAAAAAAATTGACAAATTTATCTAAATGCTGAAACTGATATATTTTTAAATTCATGTGATTCTTAGAGCAGAAACAAAGTAAAGAGAAGCAATTATGTGGTCAAAGCGAAAAGAAGGTAAATGATTGACTAATATTTTGGGGATTTTTAGAGTGATGATAAAGTTGAAAACTGTCATTATGCCAAATTCAAGGGCACATAATTCAATATGTGAGTTAATAATTGTGGTAGACTAAGGGAAGTAACTTTTGATATGAGCAATTTAAAGTTCAGTAAGAGTTGTTTTTCTTTATGATAATTAGTTCAAGAAGTTGCGATTGTGCATGTAACACAGTGGTCATGAAAATAGAGACATTCTGATCCAAAAATATGATTTTGACTTGATAATTTATGTCTTGAACACCACAATAATCAAGCTGAATATTAAACTTGAGCAAGATCTTATGGTCTCTCCAAATTTTGTCAGTATTACTCTATATATGTGGCCACAAAAGTGAAAAAGAGTCGAAAACTGAAATTTTGTCAATTTCTAGGGCACATAACTAAGATTGTAGCAATGCAATCATCCTGAAAATTACACAAAAAGCAAGATCTTGTTGTCAACAAGATTCTGTCCAAATATCATCTTGATAGGTTAACAATTATGGTAGTTAGAGTGAAAACAAAGTCGAAAATGGAAATTTTGTCAAATTCAAGGGCACATAACTCATGATGTAAAATTCCGATCAAGCTGAAAATTAAACCAAGGCAGGATATTATGCTTATATATATTCTGTCCAAGTTTTGTCTTGATTAGTTAATATTTGTAGATTTTAGAGTAAAAATAAAGTCAAAACCAACTTTTTTTGACATTCAAGGGCAGATAACTCAAGTTATTCTGGTTCAATCCAAACTCTTTGTAGGAATCTAAGAGAGGGTCACCCAAGGATCATTCCTATGAAGTTTGGTTGAAATCCATCCTGTAGTTTCTGAGGAGAAGATTTTTAAAGAAAAAGTTTACGGACGCATGGACGGACGGACGGACAGACGGACAGACGGACGCACGACGGACACACCGCCATGACAATAGCCCGCTGGCCTGAAAGGCCAGTGGAGCTAAAAATCAGCTGATAAGATTAAAGAAAGTTGATGAAGATCAACCAATATTTTGGCTGATTTTCAATAACTTTTTTATCAGTAGAATTTTCAAAAATTCACCATGCCCAGCTAATTCCTTGCATTTTTCCACTTTCTCTGCTGTTGAAGATTTTCTAATTTTATTCTGAGTCACATGATTAACCACCGTAGTGTGTCTCCCTCTTGCACAATCATGTCTCTCTTTATCATTTTGTGAGTTCATCTGTCTGTATTTGTCTCTTTCTATCACCCTCTCACTTCAAGCCTCTCAGTCTTCTCTCTCTCTGTCTTTATTCTAATCTAGAGCTCTTTGCATGACATTAATTTAAAGCACGAAAGTTATCATAAAACTTAAATGTCCACAACATGCACATTAACCCTTTCCCAAACAAGACCTGGTTTTGACGTCCCTAATAGAAGAAGCTTAAGAAAACATTGAGACAAAAGAAGAAACTGTTGATAACCAGCAGTTTCTCCTTTTGTCTCAATATTTTCTTTGCCATATTCTACACATTTCTTATCTTTAATAACATCTATTTGGTCATTTGTGGCAGATTATGAAGTGGATCACCCGAAAATTTTGCCGTTTGGGAAAGGGTTAAGCTGGTAAATTCTCTTGAATTTTGTGTATATAAATAATCAATGATCAGTCATGAAGATGGATTCGTATGAAATGTTTTCTGCTAAACTCCAAGACAGGATCACGATCAATACAAACACTGTGTATAATCACGTGACTCAGAATTTCCGATAATCATCAATATCTTTTTTTTAATACTTGACCAATTTGAATTCGGTTTGAAGCAGAGAATGTGGGACAATGCCAGGAATATGCTGGACGTGTTGGATTTTTGAAAAATCAACTGATAAAAAAGTTATTGAAGATAAACCAAAATTTTGGTTTATCTTCAATAACTTTTTTATCAGTTGATATTTCAAAAATCAACTATATCCATCTAATGCATGACGTCTGTCCACATTCTCTGCTTCAAACGGAATTAGAATTACCAAATTATTCAAGATTTTCTGAAATTGTTGCATCACGTGATTATCCACTGTGACAAACTGCAATGCAATTGCTATTGCATCATATACTAAAGGAAAAAAGAAACACAACAAAAAATAAATTTGACTATACCTTTTGTTTTTGTCTTTCTCAAAATCACCTTAATTCGAGTAATTTTTTCAATGCATAGTAAAACTTCGTCATTTGACTTTCTAGTGTCAAAATTTCATCAAGGTTACAGGTTGTATGTGTCAAAAATATGCGTTCAAATAAGAGCGGTTTGGCGTCAACGTTAAATGCGTTCTTGCACGTAATCCAATTTGATGTTAACGATTCCGTTCTGAAATTTGATTGCTGTACTGTCCATGAATAGCATTAACACTTTTTCTCGACAAGGGAATTGTTTCCGTAGGTAAAATAAGCAAACGTTATGGTCCCAACGTCATGACGTTAGACGTTGATGACCGCCTTTCGGGCGACCGTCAGTTGTTCTGTTCGTATATTTTGCCAACCGATGGACACAAATGTCAGCAGCAATTGCGGGTTGAGATGTTCCATTTGTTAACATCACAATTGCTACCGGACGACGTTTTTGAATAATTTGCAAAATGATATGAGGGATTAAATCCTAACGAAAATCATTGCCTTTTGTCAAGTCGACGTGCATCTAGACAAATCAAAAGAGTTTTATGTAAAGTTTGGGTATTTAAAGGTTTGCAGTTGAGAAACGTGTAAACGTCTATTTTGACGTTATCTCGCAGCCAAGACAGATTCTAACGTAAACACAAAGATCAATATCAAGATACAGTTCCCTGTAATAATCAGTAACAATTTTGACTCAATAACATAAATAATCAAGAGAAATAACAAAAAAAATAGTTGTTGCGTTACTTCTTTTCTTTAGTATATATAACACTTTCCCAGATAACCAGCATTTTATCTGTTTCCATCTAAATTTTCTAGCATAATTTATTATTAAGTCAGTGTAAATATTCAATGATTTATTATATACATTTTTGTTCTGACAAAATTCCAAGACAGCATCATTTTGATATTTACAAAGTGTCTTAGTAACATGTATTCGTATCATATAACCCTTTCTCAAGTAAAGCCTGGTTTTAGCATTCCTATCGCCCATTCAATGACCAACATTTCCTCATTTTCCCTCAATATTTTCCAGCACATGAATTCTGTGTGTATAATAAACATTGATCTGCCACAGCTATAGATTTAAATATCTATAGACCTAGAGTTATTGGTTTCGGTTCTGACTAAATTCCAAGACAGGATCTTTTAGATCAATACAAAACTGCCATACATGGTATTGCATCATTCATCCGACTGTCAGACTACAAATATGAGACCCGTCAGGCTAAAAGGGACCTTTCAGGATGTAAAACGAGTATGATTATCAACCCTATATAGTCAGTCTGCAAAAATATACTATAATTTGATTGATGTCTGGCAAAAATTTGAGGAAAGCTTGCTTTCACAGACTTTTTCTTTTACCTTTTTCTCTGATGTAGCTCAGGATTATATCAATTCAAATCAATCGATTAAATTCAGTCAGACCTCAAATGTATGACAAAATTTGAATGGTCAGACACTCTTTCAAAATTTCCTACTATAGAGAGGTAGAAGAAGAAAAGACCTTCATACTTTCCGTTATCAATGATTCGGTCTGTACTTACATGAAAGCTGCGAATTCTATATAGACGACAAAATGAATGTTGATTAAATTTGCATTATGTAAAAGCAAAGACTAGGCCAAATCTTATTAACCCATTCCCAAACAAGACCTGCTTTTAACGTCCCTAATAGAAAATGCTTGCAAAAACATTAAGGCAAAAGAAGAAAATGCTGATATCCAGAATTTTCTCCTTTTGCCTCAATATTTTCTGTGCTATATTGTACCTGAATCCCATCATTGTCAATGTCTGTTTTGTTGTATGCAAATTGGACCACCCTAATATTTTGTTGTTTGGGAAAGTGTTAAGGCAGAAGGAGAAAATTCTGTATATCAGCATTTTCTTCTTTTGTCTCAATTTTTACAAAGCCTTTCGTTTGTAGGGACATCAAAACCAGATCTTCTTTGTTAAATAGTTAATTTCTACAACACCTTGATTGATTGGCAAATGTTAAAGTTTGAATTGTTTATACAAATGTACAGAAAATTGAAAAAGACAGACTCACATGTTGTTTCTGCTATTCACCAAAAACAATGTTTTGTCAACCTGAAACATAAATACAAAGTTGAAATTTTTAATTTAACATATCTAAGCTGACAAGAGTTTCAGATTTTCCCATTTTTTAAAATGTTGCAAATAGAAAAGTTAAAGAAGGAAAAAAATACAGTAGAGCAAATAATTTTATTGTGTTATCATCATTAAAATTTCCCTTATTTTGTAAAGAAAGAATTTATAATCATCTGCATTATTAGACACCTCTAAATATGGATGTGATCAGAACGTTGTTAAGTCAGTAAAATAGTTAAATATATACATGATCATCTATGCAAAGTGAGAAATGTGAGGAAATTCCTATCGCTGAATCAAAATAAAGGAATTTTGTCACTGCTTTTCAACAAAAACCTTGTAACAGCAGCTTAAAACAAGCTGCAGTTACGAGGTTTTTGTTGAAAAGCAGTGTTTTATTGCCCGTTTGAATCAATAAAACAGTGAGTCAATGAATTCTGTTTCATGCATTCATGAGTAGCAAATTTGCATAACATTATTGAGCATTGATTTGACCAATGATTGAATTTTCTTATGATTAACCTTAACAGTTTTTAATGAAAAAAAAGCCCAAAATTTGTAATTTTCCAAAACATTAAGTAGAAAGAAATCTGAGTGAATATGAGATCTAGATCTAGATCCAGTTTAGATTTTAGAAAAAAATCAAAGCCCTGAAGGGCCTGAAAGTCGCTACAACAGAATTATTTGTAAAACAAGATTTGCTTTTCATGATCCTATCAGAGAATGCTTTGAAGTATTGAATGAAATGTATGTATGCCCCCACAAGGGTAAACCTTTAACAATTGAAGTAGTGCAATTGTAGAATTAATTTACATCAAGAATGAAAAGGGAAAATTGGCAATAACTCCACGAACATTATCAGCAGAGTTATATTTTTGTACAATACACTTCTACATAATGACACCATCCACCTATGAAGTTGCACGAATCTACCTCGCATAATTTTAGTAATGCTCTTGACAAACAATTAAATATGAAAATCAACAAAGGGCAAAAACCCAAAAATATGATTGACAGAGTATCAATTCTTACCTATGAAGTTTTATGCGATGTAAACAAGACCTAGATCTCCATTTTAAGTACGCAAAATATATTTTGTCAAAATGACGATAAAATTTATAAACGATGACCGAACTCGTGATTAGATCACATTCTATAGAAACAAATTGAAAAAAAAATAATAAAATGAAAGAACAAAACAAGTTATAGAATATTTACAGTGAAACACAGCTTTATTTTTCATCCATATCTATATATACAAATTCATAATTCCATAGACTACAGCAAATCCATAGATAATTATATCGTTAAAATGAATGCTACATATGAAAAGCAGTGGAAGCTAGATCTATTTTCAAAATGTTAGATTGGTCCAATTTGTAGGTAATTTTGGGATGTTTAGTGATTGGGAGTAAAAACGTCGTAACTACAGATTTCTGAAAGGGGCCCATGCTAGGTTTTTATGCTTCTGAACTATTTGGGAACTCATATTTGTACATGGAAAAACAATTTGCAAAGCATAAAAACCTCAATCACGGCGAATATCCATCTTTCCTTTGCTATAGATCAATCCTTTACAAGCGTGTTTACAGATTGTATTTTTACAAGGAGACACATCCCCAGCAGTATTAACACACTGTACAACCGGCTGCGTCGATGACTGTGACCTTATTTGCGAGGGATGCGTGGAAAGGTTTATTTTGTAGAAGCAGTTAGCACTGAACATTTATATGCGTATTTATCAACTATAGAATACCAAAGATCCTTTCGTTTATTCATAAAAGTAAATTAATTTGACCTACCATGCACCTGACATCAGATGCCGAATCTGTCTTCGTTGACGACGCAGCCGGTTGTACGGTGTGTTGAATCTCGCTGAGCACAGATGACGTACCTCTGACGTAATTGCTTTTTGAAGGTTGGGCATGTGTAACCGTTAGAAAACAAAAACAAAGGACAATAAAATGCGGATCTGCACGTTATTCATTGACTTGGATTTTTATACTTGATAAAGCTCAATGAGTGCTAACAATGCGTTTGGTAATTTCATATGTTTATATCTGGTTTGTAATTTTTGTGCCATTTGCATTTTCGACAGCCTAGCAGGTCCCCCTTTAATCTGTAGTTGCGATGTTTTGGCTGCATGTCCCGTAAATTGACTGGAATTGATACTAAACTAAATAAAATTCTGGGTAAGAACGATGTTTTAAATGAAATATTTACCCATTTTGTTCTATTCAGATTTCCCAATTTCAGAAGATGTCACAGAAATTCATTGAATAAAATAGATCTATACTTCATAACGCATTCCTCACTTAACTAAAACCCCTCAAAATCACACTTGTCCTCCCTGGTTGAAAGTAAGATACTTTCAAAATACTGAATTTTACAGCTGGGGGGCCATGGACCACAGGGCCCCCGATGGGTCTATGGAAACGCCCTGGCCAGGGGTCCACGGGGCCAGAGCCCCCCCCCCCCCCCCCCCCC
>OY804596.1:64526736-64676498 GCA_963680895.1 Fragum sueziense | reverse complement strand
TTGTAAACTGGTACCCCGTCTCCTCTATGTATGGAGACGGGTCGGGGACAAATTTTCCTGTGATCTGATTGGTTGATTAGATTTCCCATCATGCATTTCAATATCCGTCTGTATCCCGATTAAACTGGTGCCAAGTAAAATCTTACAACACCGGAAAAAATCCCATCATTCATTTCAATAAGACAACAAATATTTTGTCATCTGCTGCAACTTTCAATCTTGTTGAGTCGTGTGTAAAATAATGTCAAGAATGCCACAAAGACTGCGTTGTGGATGGATGTATGACGACGTTGGGCCTTATATAAATCGACTAATTGCCAATGTTTCTTTTTTCAATTCATATTTCATAGATATGATCTAGTATATCACAGTTCATTTTTTTTTATTTTTTGTAGGCCTAAAGAAAAATGAAAAGAAATGACGGCCCTTTTCCGGGAACTTTATCAGATCTAGAATTTTTCTGTTTGAAAAAGGGGTTTAATCCATTATCGCACAACAACGCATTTCGTTGCCCAAAAAGAGAAAGACCGCGTAGAACATTTTGGAATTAATTTCTTCATTTCCGAAAATGTTTTCTACCCAGAAAGACAATTTTATGTTATATATCACTCATTTTACGCTTTTGATAGCAATGTAACTTTTCGTCTGCAACTCCAGTGTGGAGTTTAGAAAGAGTCAAAATGTGGGAATGGGTTAAGGGCAATAAAATCGATCTGATCCTTTGTTATAGGCTACTATCCGTCTTTGATGTACTGTAACAGAGTGTGTCCAATTATTAGATAAACAATTAATTTTAAAAAGTAGTCTACCATATACATGTTTATCCCTTAACACTGAATACCACTGCGAGATAATTTTAATACAAATTAACTACCTATTATTCCCGACTCAGAATCTCGTGAAGTGATTCTTTTCTATACTGAAGCCAAACAATTTTGATGAAATTATGATTAAAAAAAAGAGAAAAAAACTTTTTTTTAGAATGGTTAAATAGATCTAATGGGTTTTGATGCACAAAACTATATTTTTTAGAAAAGGTAGAAACGACAAAGCACTTTTTTCCATAATTTGAAAACGATAATTTGATATTAAAGTCTTATTCTTAGCTTTGAGGTCAGGTTAAGACATGTAGGCCTATATGAATTAAAAAAAATACTTCTCATTTCCTCTCTCCTTTTAACAAGGAAATTTTGATACCAAATTGCCATTAATTAAGATATTTTTTACTTTTAATTGTGTCCTCAATATCGTCGATGTAGCCTAAATGCAAAACCTCGTTTGTCCATTTTTGGGATTTTCAAAGTAAAATTTTATATGTCCGATTTAGATGATTCTTTCAGGTTTTAGGATATTTTGATTTAACAGTATTAATGACATATTTTATGTGAACATTTTGTACGAATTTCAAGGAAAACCTTTCAGTTTCGGAAAAGTTATTAAAAATCTTTCTACCCCTTAAAACTTTCCAAGAAACGAGATACGAGGTTTTGCATTAACACCGACGATATGCTTTTCCTCTCCCAAACCAGAAAAAAAAGATAGACTGATCTAATTTCAAAGGTGCTGCAGAGACAAAACTGGTGTTGATCTATGCTACAATTCGGTGTACAAAATAACATGGATATCATTGAACCAAACGATAAAATGCTGATCATCATCATTTTTTTCTTCTTTTTTTCCTCAATGCTTTCCAAACCCCTTTCTTCTAGAGAAGCCAATACCACAAGTTGTTTGGGAAAGAGTTAACTCATTCTCTTTATTGCAGTTCCACGCATTCAACCGTATCAGCTTATCTAGCTTGAAATCGTCGTCTGCAAGTTTTCTTTAGCGTCTGCGAAACGCTTTACATATTTGCGGAAGTGATCATGGTTAGCAGACGATTATATACCATTTATTTTATACAATACCAGTCCCAATATGATCGATAGATCTAGGGGCTGGGTACCAGTCTACAAGTAATTGCAGATTAAAACAATGTGCAGTTACGAGGTTTTCGAAGAAAAGTGGCGACTGCTTGTTGTGTACAATTATGTCGTGTGTTAATTTAGGGCATATTGATTGCGAGATTACACGCTTGAAATGGCAGAACGATGCATATCAAGCAAGACACGTTGTTAAAATGGAATTTATTATAAAAAGAATCAAGCAAATGAGTATTCCGTCGTTGTCGTATGTTTATTGTCGCCGAGTCATAAAGTCGATGTCTATTGCACTATCTAAGGGAAGTAACTCTTTCATGAAAACTGTCTAATTTAAACCTGATTATTTCCCTTAGACCAATATACCTCAGAAAACGGAATTATTGCGCGCGATGTATTTTCTCCGCCAAAAAAATAGTTCTACATGAAACGTATAATTTCCTCGTTCAACAATGATTATTTGGCATGTCAGTTTAGAAATTGTAGAAAGTCGAATTTCAATATTAAATCAAAGTGTGGACAAGAAATCAGAGATCTACTTTGTCTCAACACAGAAATACAGAACACGTTAAGAGGTCCGTCTTTGTCCTTATTTGACCTGTCCAGAAAAACGTATGGCAACAAAAAGTCGCAGCGCGAGCGCTAAGCGACTTAAAAATGATTAAAAATATTTATCTTGGCGTTGCCTTTAAATAGAATCTGAACCAGAATGTCGAAAATTGGGTCTGTTTCAACTAGGAAGCTGCTGCAGGCGACCAGATGGATAAAGATGGGATTTGTACCTACAAAAGTCTATATAGATCTTACACTGAAAATATTGAGGCAAAAGAAGAAAATGCTGATTATCAGCATTTTCTTCTTTTGCCTCAATGCTTTTCCATGTCTTTTCAATGAGGGACATGAAACCAAGGTGTTTTTTTGGGGGGAGGGGGGGAATGGGATTTAACCCTTTCCCAAACAAGACATTGTTTTCACGTCCCTAGAAGACATGGCTTGGGAAAACATTGAGACAAAAGAAGAAAATGCTGATAATCAGCAGTTTCTCCTTTTGTCTCAATATTTTCTCTGCTAGAGTAAAGACGGGTAATTTCGACACCTTAAGACGAAATGAGCAAAAAAAGTTGTGGCAAAATATTCCGGAGAATAAACATTTATCAAAACGGAAGTTGGCTTGATTTTTTTCATTTGCAAAAAACGCCGCCCGAATTCGAGGTTGTCGTTGTTGTCTTTTTTCCCGTTAAATCATGAGACCCATCGTGGTATAAATTCGACACCTTGCGGGTAAATTCGACACCCCAAGAATTTGTGTAAGAAAATAATCAGAAAACGATGTTAATATCTCTTATAAACTGCAAATCAGGTGAATATATTGATTATAACAATGCACTTGATTTTTCTTCATTGAGATTTTCATTCTCACCCACGATTCGGAGACAGAGATCAATTTGCGAAATGTGATTTTTTTTTTTAAAATGTTCATCCGCGCAAAGTCATATCCTAAACCACAAAATTTTAATATTCCCTTAAAGCATCTACGAAATTTTCCTTCTTCATTTAAAACACCGCGGTCGCCAAACAACAATGTTTAGAAAGTTAATTGTCTCCTTGAATGAAATGTAAAAGTAATACCTTGTCGCTGAAATATTCCAATTAATGGTTCAATTAATCCATGACCAAATTAACCTTAACTGAAAATGCGCAGCCCAAAATTTCAACAACTATTCCCTTTTAAGTACTGTATGGGAATGAGTCTATTTCTATTTTCGGAAACTGTTCAATAACAGGTGTTCCGCGAGTGGCTTCGCGGCTTTGTTTGATGTTTTAAACTCTCCCTTAGACGGTTAGTGGTATGACGATTGTATGACGTCATTTTGTTCCGACAAAGGAATGAGAAATCAGCACGTGGATATCCCTGTCAATCAAGCATATAAATGATCAAATGGGTGGAGACTGACAAACTGTTCCGACCAATCAATTAAACACAATTTACTCAGTAGATTTACAAGGCGGTGCCACGTGAATCAAAAGAACCGCAATCGGGCGTTTTGATACTCGCTAAATAAGGAATTTGTGCACCTTCAAACAAAGGTCAAATCTTTGAGTGATATTTAATTTTCATGCGTTGGATTGTTACTATTGTGGTGGATTAATAAGGATGTTTCTTACAAAGTAAGACTCGCCATATAGAATCAGTCGGCATGACGTCATAGGCTCACTTTCATTTTTTCATCGAGGGTACTACCTCGGTCCTTATCGTTACGGGACACCATTTTTGAGGCAGAATATTTCAAAAATCCATCGTTAAAATACATAAACAAAACTCTTTTTTTAAAGAATGTGATTTAAACTTTCTAACTACCAATGCATTTTTAATAATCGGGCGTAGTCCTCGAGATACTAATGCTGAAAGTTGGTAATGCTTTAAGAAAAAAGACCGAAGCTTTCACCTCCACCGAATGAGTGCAGGTGCGCGCTGTATGACTGACGACGTTTTTGATTGGCTGAAGGGATTGTGCCGACCGAATCAATTTAATATATTCATCTACTACAGTCGAGAACTTTGACTGACCTCAGAATATGAATCTTATGGAACAGTTTTCCGCCTGAAACGTTTCAGATGCAAATTGATGTGGAATTTGTTAATAATATGTATATTTAGATCAAAAGTGTTTGTTGGTTGATGAAAAGGGCATCAGCGCCATTTCTACTGTTCAAAATAAGCGCAACAACCAAACTGTTGTCTGTTTCTGTCGATGTAGGAACATTCAAATTCAAACAATTAATCACGTTTTAGGGCATGTCGAAATTATACGATCTTGAAATATTTTGTCGTATAAATTCGACACCCTTTCTCAAGTTGAAAATAAAACGGAGAGATGCTTTTTATCAAATAATTTATGAAAATATAGAGTAGAGGAGGGTAATCCCGACATGCGCCCAATTCCGACACTTTTGGGAAGAATGTCATTTGTATTGCATTATCTTTGGTCAAAATCAACAACTTTCTGTTTTAAATATTACGTCATACATTTTTCCAAAGTTATATAATGATCATTGGCATGTAAAGGCTTTCTTTCTTAAAAAATCAAGGTTAAAGATAGACCACCCTGTTTGCGAAATTTTCAAAAATGCAGTCTTATAGATTTCTGTAAGAGGGGTGTCCTGAAAAAGTAAAAATAAATTCATGTACAAGTTATCTTCCTCGATAGATTTTTGTATAAGATGAACATTTATACAATTCTCTATTATCCTAGCCGTCTAAAAACAGTATCAGAGCGTTATTTATTCATAAATCATGGTGTCGGGGTTGACAGTCTTTTTTGGCCAGAGAGTTTAACTCCGACACCATAAGTGAAAATTAGAGGAAATTTCCCACTCTCACTTACTCAATCTTTACTATACCGACGGTATGTTAAAGAAATGTGAAAAACCAACTTATTCCAGCTTATGGTGACACCTTAACACATAGATTTGCATATTTTTTCCCATATGTTCGTATCATTTTTCTAAGGTGTCGGAATTGACCGAAGCCTCAGAGTGTGAGTTATGAGCGAAATTATATTCCGTCTATAACCCAATTTCTTATTGAGAGAAAGGTTTACAGTATATGTCTAACAAAAGAAAGAATGGTTTTCTTCCCTTTTCAATCCTAACTTCTCTGTGACATTGCATCACATAGCTCATTTTGCTTCATTAATATGTTTGGTGTCGGGTTTGACCGAAAAGTGTCGGATTTAAGATGCTTCATATGTGGTAGAAATTCGGTTGTACCATCATTGTTTATGGCCAAAAGACACCGTAGAATACACAAATTTGTTGCATAAAGGTTAGTTCGTGTTAGGCCGACACGAAATATGGTCTCATATAAGTAGACAAAGAAATATATTGATTTTTCCCTTAAACTGTCGGGAATACCCTCCTCTACTCTACATTTCCGGCATAGTATTGAAACATTTATCATATAAAAATGATTTTCAAAATTTTTCAAATGTCTTTGTTTAGATCCACTTTCTTACGATAATCTGTAACGGCCGTTTTTTCTCATAAGAAAATTCGACTACCTTTTTCTTCCGCGATTTTTTCGGGGAAAGGGTGGGTGTTTGGAGGACATTAACTATTTTTATACGTCAGTTATTGCTCCGACATAAGGTGTTCAGTATTAGAATGCTATTATCACGATTTGTGTGTCATATATTGTGAAAATTATAGAATCAGTCAGCATGACGTCATAGCCTCACTTTCATTTTTTCATCGAGGGTACAACCTCGGTCTTTATCGTTACGGGATACCATTTTTGAGGCAGAATATTTCCAAAATCTATCGCTAAAATTCACAAACAAAACTCTTTCTATAAAGAATGTGATTTAAGATTTCTTACTACCAATGCATTTTTAATAATTTGGCGTAGTCGTCGAGATATTAATGCTGAAAGTTGGTAATGCTTTAAGGAAAAAGACCGAAGCTTTCACCTCCACCGAATGAATGAAGGTCGACTGACGACGTTTTTGATTGGCTGAAGGGATTGTGCCGACCGAATCAATAGAAGGGTGTCGAATTTTGATGACTGTCAAATTTACCCGACTTTACTCTATATTGTATTGAAATTCCACCTTTATTCTTATGCTTTTACTCATTGGCAGCACCAAAACAATCCAAAATGTTGCTGTTTGGGAAAGGGTTACCACAAGAAAAATAATCAAATAGAAACAAACCTTTGTATTATTGGACAGTCAATCTACAAGTGACGCAATCATTGGGTTTCATACCAGAACACATCTGTTGGAATTCCTGTCCCCTAAGTTCAAGCACAGTTAAACCATCTGTCACATGTTTATTTCTGAGAAACCTGTCTCCATCCCACATCCATGCTATTTGTCTCAGAGAGTCATGACTCATTCAAATATTGGATTTTTGCTTTGGAAACATGAAGAATTCTGCTGGTTCTAGAATCTAGATTTAGCCTGCCAATAGGCCCTATAGGCCTAAATGTGAAGTTTTGAAGTTAAAAGTTGCTGAGGCATTGGAGACATTGGTCTATTATTTTACTGTCTGCAATCTTCTGGTGAGTGGCTTGATCCTAGATCTAGTAAAAAAAAATAGATCTGGATAAATATCTTCCTATTCGAAGTTTTTGCAGACGACATGTGGCTGCCATTTGTCGTCTGCAAACCAACGTTCAATTAGGCCTACAAGAAAAATGCAAATTTATGCCATAGCTTGTTGTTAAGAGAATGCAGAAGATTCAAATTATCTTTTCAAACAATATTTCAGGATCTTAAAATGCTGGAGCCCTGCAAACTTAGATATTTGTGGAAATTAGGCGCAATTATTGGCTGACTTCGGCCGACTTCGATTGGCAATATTTCGCGCCATCGCTCGGAACATAGCTCCAAGCGAACACCGATAGTGCGAGCTATTGACGTCATTTCCGCAGCTATAGCTCCAATCGAACGGCAATGGTCCGAGCTATAGTCCGACCACCGGAAAAAGTGTGGTCCGACCATTCCCGCCATTTCGTCATTCGGAACACCTCGGATAACAGCGAACCAATCAGTGTCGAGGTAAACAAACATTTTGATTGGCTGACTCAGAACGGGGAGGAATTCAATTGATGGAACAGCGCTGGTTCCCAATGATGGTTCCCGTCCTCACGAGCTATAGTGCCAATCGAAGTCAGCCTTCGATTGGCACTATAGCTCGCGAGGACGGGAACCATTATTGGGAACCAGCGCTGTTCCGTCAATTGAATTCCTCCCCGTTCTGAGTCAGCCAATCAAAATCTTTGTTTACCTCGACACTGATTGGTTCGCTGATATCCGGGGTGTTCCGAATGACGAAATGGCGGGAATGGTCGGACCACACTTTTTCCGGTGGTCGGACTATAGCTCGGGCCATTGCTGTTCGATTGGAGCTATAGCTGCGGAAATGACGTCAATAGCTCGCACTATCGGTGTTCGGTTGGAGCTATCGTCTGAATGGCTCGAGCTATAGTCCCAATCGAAGTCGGCCATTGTGAAACACGTGCCAAGCTAAAAATTTTGCAGACGAATAATTTTACGAAATCTATATTTTAGAATGACATTCTTCATACGCATATTTTTATTAGCATTACAAATTATTTTTTATTAACCATTTCAGTTTTTAAAATTGTGTGAAGTTTGAAATTCTTTTTCTATCAAGAAATTTAATAATCCCGTTTCGTCGATTGCTTATGTACTTTACACAACATCTGATAAACGCACTTCCGGTTGAAGATGTCTCGAACATAAAATCAAAACAACTTATTTCTATCGACTAATTTCTGAGCTGTGTGCATTGTCTTTTCTCCAAAACATGGCTTTGAATTCAAACTTTATGGATGTTGTCTCTCAGCCAATCAGGAATTTCAGATTCGTCTTCGAAGCGAAAATATGGTGGAAAATGTGAAATCCCTGATTCACAATGTCTTCCAAAAACAGCATCCAGGAACGCAAGGATTTCGACAAATTCACGAAGTTCTTCATTTACAAAGCAATTCAGATCATCGTTCAATCACGACTAGGGGAGAAAGTAAAATCCAGATCTAAACCGTTTTCATCTGGCACAGATTGGGTAGGTGTAAATTCTCATTTAGCTCACCCCCTACTGAACACATTGGTTGACGATCACTGGAACTTTATCGTAGTGCAACCTGTTTTCGATAGGTACCTCAAATCGTGACTCTATGTATTTTGTGCATGCACTGTAAACCAGATGATGCATGACGTCATTGTTTTCATTTTTTGGATCGATGTCATTAGTTCTTCACTCAACGGAATTTTCAACAGAAATGCTTGAAAAACAAACAAGTAATCACTAATTTCTTATTTTCGGAAAATAACATACCGTTTACACTTACTTTTTCTTTGGGATAGAATGCACTTTACCGGTACGTCATCAATACGCATGCTCGGAAAAGAATTTCCGGAATTAGCAGGTGCGCGTCCGTTGCTACGCTGATATTTACAAATGGTGGCCATTTTTATTCTAGCGAGGCGACGGGGTGGGCTTTGAAGGAAAAAAGCGGGGGTTCGGGGGCGGCAGCCCCCGATTTGAAAATTATTTAATCCTAAATGATAAAAAATTAAATATAGAATTACCTTTTTTAGTCAAATAAATCCATGCTGGTATTCTGGACTTCTACTAGCGGTTGTCGTCTTCGGCACGAATAAACCCTTTTGATCAAGTCGAGATAAGTCATAAATTTATCGTCCGAGTCTTTTAGGTACTTTTTTCTGATAGCGTACTCTATTAGGTAACTGTCATACAGTTGCTTTTGGGTTCCGGTTCTTGGGAAGGATTTTTTTACTGCATTCCAAGTGGACTCGATCAAATTTGTGCAGGCCCCGGTTTCTTTATTTACGAACTCGATGGAGTGGTTGACTGTTAAATGCTCATAACCTTCGGACTTCAAGCTGGAATAGGCTTTCCAACAGTCTGACAGGATTGTGGTTCCGGGTTTCACGTACTTTTTTATGATGGGAATGAGTGTTGCAGCACTCCTATCTTCTACGACTTCAAAAAAACACCTTTTTGACTCTCTTTCAATTCCGCCGAAAACCCAACATCCGTCTACACGCTTGCCTCTATTATATTTCCTTTTCCCGAATTTGCTTTCGTCTATTTCAACGTATTTCCCGGGCCCTCCTACCTGCTCACTGTCCTGCTCTAGTATACTCAAACACACTTCTCTGGCGAAATTCTTCCAATCTACTAGAGTGTGTTCACTCCCTATTCTTAGTTCCCTAGATATGTGGTCATTTGGTAGGTTGTAAACCCAGTAGTATGTTAATTTGAGGGCCTGTTGCAATTTTAAATGCGTACCTGAGAACCAGGAACCTTCTCTTATGGATGTTTTTTTATTACATTTGCGGTTGCTGCATCTCCAAACAATTTCATCAGTGCTGTAACTCTTGTCTTTTACCAAAGAAACTGTACCTTCCCCACAACAACAACACGGACCGCTAAAATCACCTAGCAAACCTTTTTCTCTTAACCAATCTATTAATTTATCTTTCTTTCTGCAAATTTCATACAAGTCATCGTAGTTGATGCTGCACATCATTCGTCAGCTGATTTTACTACGTGTTTACGTTCGTTTACTTACCTGACCAATCAAAATGCAAGAAAATTTCCCACGTTAGCAACAGCCAATCACAGGCTAGCAACGGGCTACATTGGAATGTCATTCATAAATTGTAAACAAAACAATTGATTGCGTTGTTATTTCATTTCTTGTTAAAAACTTCGTTTTAGAAAACGAAGTTTTTAATGTAATTTTTGATGAGGAATTCAAAAATCATGCTTATTTTTCATTTAAATGCCTTTTTAGCTCACCTGAGCACGAATGTGCTCATGGTGAGCTATTGTGATAGGGCTGTGTCCGGCGTCCGTCGTCCGGCGTCCGGTGTCCGTCGTCCGTCGTCCGTCGTCCGTCAAACTTTGCCTTGTGTGCACTCTAGAGGCCACATTTTTTGCCCAATCAACCTGAAATTTGCTCAGAATGATTGTCTTGATGAAATCTCGGACAAGTTCGAAATTGGGTCATTTGGGGTCAAAAACTAGGTCACGGGGTCAAATCTTAGAAAAACCTTGTGTGCACTCTAGAGGCCACATTTTTTGCCCAATCAACCTGAAATTTGCTCAGAATGATTGTCTTGATAAAATCTCGGACAAGTTTGAAATTGGGTCATCTGGGGTCAAAAACTAGGTCACGGGGTCAAATCTTAGAAAAACCTTGTGTGCACTATAGAGGTCACATTTTTTTCCCAACCAACCTGAAATTTGCTCAGAATGATTGTTTTGATGAAATCTCGGACAAGTTCGAAATTGGGTCATCTGGGGTCAAAAACTAGGTCACGGGGTCAAATCTTAGAAAAACCTTGTGTGCACTCTAGAGGCCACATTTTTTGCCCAATCAACTTAAAATTTGCTCAGAATGATTGTCTTGATAAAATCTCGGACAAGTTCGAAATTGGGTCATCTTGGGTCAAAAACTAGGTCACTGGGTCAAATCTTAGAAAAACCTTGTGTGCACTATAGAGGTCACATTTTTTGCCCAATCAACCTGAAATTTAATCAGAATTATTGTTTTGGTGAAATCTTGTACAAGTTTGAAATTGGGTCATCTGGGGTCAAAAACTAGGTCACGGGGTCAAATCTTAGAAAAACCTTGTGTGCACTATAGAGGCCACATTTTTTGCCCAATCAACCTGAAAATTGATCAGAATTA
This sequence comes from Fragum sueziense, assembly GCA_963680895.1. NCBI lineage: Eukaryota > Metazoa > Mollusca > Bivalvia > Cardiida > Cardiidae > Fragum > Fragum sueziense. The sequence continues at coordinate 64,665,329 of OY804596.1, read as the reverse complement.
TTGTCTGGATAAAATCTCGGACGAGTTCGAAATTGGGTCATCTGGGGTCAAAAACTAGGTCACGGGGTCAAATCTTAGAAAAACCTTGTGTGCACTCTAGAGGCCCCATCTTTTGCCCAATCAACCTGAAATTTGCTCAGAATGATTGTCTTGATAAAAGCTCGGACAAGTTTGAAATTGGGTCATCTGGGGTCAAAAACTAGGTCACAGGGTCAAATCTTTAGAAAAACCTTGTGTGCACTCTAGAGGCCACATTTTTTGCCCAATCAACCTGAAAATTGCTCAGAATGATTGACTTGATAAAATCTCGCACAAGTTTGATATAGGGTCATCTGGGGTCTAAAACTAGGTCACAGGGTCAAATCTTAGAAAAACCTTGTGTGCACTCTAGAGGCCACATTTTTTGCCCAATCAACCTGAAAATTGCTCAGAATGATTGGCTTGATAAAATCTCGCACAATTTTGAAATTAGGTCATACGGGGTCAAAAACTAGGTCATGGGGTCAAATCTTAGAAAAACCTTGTGTGCACTCTAGAGGCCACATTTGTTGCCCAATCAACCTGAAAATTGATCAGAATGATTGTCTTGGTGAAATCTCGGACAAGTTTGAAATTGGGTCATCTGGAGTCAAAAACTAGGTCACGGGGTCATATCTTAGAAAAACCTTGTGTGCACTCTAGAGGCCACATTTTTTACCCAATCACCCTGAAAATTGATCAGAATGATTGTCTTGATCAATTTTCAGACAAGATTGAAATTGGGTCATCTGGGGTCATAAACTAGGTTATGAGGTAAAATCTTTGTAAAACCTTTTGTGCACTCTAGAGGCCACATTTTTTGCCCAATCAACCTGAAAATTGATCAGAATGATTGTCTTGATCAATTCTAGGTCACGAGGTCAAATCTTAGATAAACCTTGTGTGCACCCTAGAGGTCACATTCTTTGTCCAATCAACCTGAAAATTGGTTTACAAAAAAAAGTTATTATATCAGGTGAGCGCTTCAGGGCCAATGGCCCTCTTGTTTACAAAAATCGGCTCGCTAGCGCGAGCCTCTTATAAGAGGGCGCCGTAGGCGCCCTCTAGCGCGCGCAAGCGCGCTAGCAACATAGATTAACTTCCGTTTCCGCGTACCGGTAAAGTGCATTTGTCCCTTTCTTTGTCCACAAAAAAGATGAAAAAAATACTTAAAATGATCCAAAAATTAACATTTAACTACCAACCAATGATCTGGCACGTTCGTCTGCTTCAAAATGTCACATGACAGTCATGTCATGCCAGTGGTTATGTAGGTACAGGGCGTTTCAAAAGTGACGGTATCTTACTTGAGTTTTCTGTTTTTTCTTGATATTTTCACTTTTTTATGCCCCCTTTCGAAGAAAATGGGGGTATATTGTTTTGCAAGTGTCGGTCGGTCGGTCGGTCGGTCGGTCGGAAGGTCGGTCGGTCGGTCGGTCGGTCGGTCTGTCCGTAGACCAAATCTTGTCCGGAGCATAACTCAAAAAGTATTAAAGGTAGAATCATGAAACTTCACAGGTGGATAGATCTCATTATGGAGAGGTGCAGTGCACAAGAACCGTAACTCTGCCGATCAAATTTTTTGAGTTATTGCCCTTTGTTGATTTTATAACTTGATTCTTGTCCGGAGCATAACTCAAAAAGTATGTAAGGTACAATCATGAAACTTTATAGGTGGATAGATCTCATTATGGAGAGGTGCAGTGCATAAGAACCGTAACTCTGCCGATCAAATTTTTTGAGTTATTGCCCTTTGTTGATTTTATAACTTGATTATTGTCCGGAGCATAACTCAAAAAGTATGTAAGGTAGAATCATGAAACTTTATAGGTGGATAGATCTCATTAAGGAGCAGTGCAGTGCACAAGAACTGTAACTCTGCCGATCAAATTTTTGGAGTTATTGCCCTTTGTTGATTTTATTAATTGATTCTTGTCCGGAGCATTACTCAAAAAGTATGTAAGGTACAATCATGAAACTTTACAGGTGGATAGATCTCATTATGGAGAGGTGCAGTGCACAAGAACCGTAACTCTGTCGATCAAATTTTTTGAGTTATTGCCCTTTGTTGATTTTCAAACTTGATTCTTGTCCGGAGCATAACTCAAAAAGTATAAAAGTTAGAATCATGAAACTTCACAGGTGGATAGCTCTCATTATGGAGAGGTGCAGTGCACAAGAACTGTAACTCTGCTGATCAAATTTTTTGAGTTATTGCCCTTTGTTGATTTTCAAACTTGATTCTTGTCCGGAGCATAACACAAAAACTATGTTAGGTAGAATCATGAAACTTCACAGGTGGATAGATCTCATTATGGAGAGGTGCAGTGTACAAGAAACGTAACTCTGCTGATCATATTTTGTGAGTTATTGCGCTTTGTTGATTTTATAACTTAATTCTTGTCCGGAGCACAACTCAAAAAATATGTAAGGTAGAATCATGAAACTTTACAGGTGAATAGATTTCATTATGGAGAGGTGCAGTGCACAAGAACTGTAATTCTGCCAATCAAATTTTTGGAGTTATTGCCCTTTGTTGATTTTTACGCTTAATTCTTAACCTTGCCTATATCCCGTGTCCTTTTACACATACAGCCTTGATATCTCACACATAGATACCTCCTATCAACATCGTTCACATTTAACCATGACCTTGGACCTTGTGACTTTGACCTTGGAGTTTGACCTACTTTAAAACAAAATAAACCCGGCATATATCTCATGACCTTTTACAAATACAGCCTTGATATTTCACACATGGACACATCTTACCAAGACCATTCACAATTGACCATGACCTTGGACTTTGTGACCTTGACCTTGGAGTTTGACCTACTTTTAAAAAACTTTAACCTGGCCGATATATCATGTCCATTTACACATACAGCCTTGATATTTGACACATGGAAACCTCCGACCTAGACCTATCACATACGACTATGACCTTGGACCATGTGGCCTTGTGCTTGGAGTTTGACCTACTTTTAAAAAAAAATAAACTGGGCCTATATCTTATGTGCTATTACACATACAGCCTTGGTATTTCACACATGGACACATCTTACCAAGACCTTTCACATTTGACCATGACCTTGGACCTTGTGACCTTGACCTTGGACTTTGACCTACTTTAAAAAAAAATTAACCTAGCCGATATATCATGTCCTTTTACACATACAGCCTTGATATTTGACACATGGACACCTACGACCAAGACCTTTTACATTGGACCATGACCTTGGACCTTGTGACCTTGACCTTGGTGTTAGACCTACTTTAATAATACATTAACCTGGCCTATATTTATGTCATTTTACATATACAGCCTTGATATTTCACACATGGTCACTTCCAACCAAGATATTTCACTTTTGACCATGACCTTGGACCTTGACCTTGGAGTTTGACCTACTTTTAAAAAACTTAAACTAGGCCTTTATCTCATGTCCTGTTACCTATACAGTCTCAATATTTTATACATGGACACCTCCTACCAAGACCTTTCACATTTGACCATGACCTTCGCCTGTGTGACCTTGACCTTTGATTTTTACATCATTTTACAAATATTTAACCTAGCCTTTATCTTATGTCCTATTACACCTACAGCCTTGATATTTCACACATAGACACCTCCTACCAAGACCTTTCATATTTGACCATGACCTTGAATATTGCAACCTTGACCTTGGAGTTTGACCTACTTTTAAAAAGACTGAAACCAGGCATATATATCATGTCCTTTTACACCTACAGCCTTGATATTTCACACATGGACACCTCCAACCAAGGCCTTTCACATTTGACCATGACCTTGACCTTGGCATTTGGCCTACTTTTAAAAACTTTAACCTGGCCTATGTTTCATTTTACTTTTACATATACAGCTTTGATATTTCACACATAGACACCTCCAACCAAGACCTTTTATATTTGACCATGACCTTGGACCTTGTTAACTTGACCTTGGACTTTGACCTACATCAAATGTAGGCCCTTGAGGGGGCATATATGTTTTACAAACATCTCTTGTTTCATTTGTTTTTTTCTTTAAAAAACAACACAGTGCTTCTGAAATAAGTTGCCCGAGTTGTCCAACTTGTCCGTTTAGTGGCGTTTACCTGTACGGACAAGCAGATTTTGAAAGCTAGGTTGTCCGTGGACAAGTGAAAATTCCTGTTATAATAAAAAGTGTGTTTTTTCTTTTTCTCACAATTTTTTCATACAATGTAATTACTGATAGTTATATGTACAAATTTTGTTGAAGATAATAGTTAGACAGTCATAATAGATATGCAATAAACAAATGAAGCTATTGAAAAGTATATGGGTTTTGTACGGACAAGTTGAATTCTGATACGGACAAGTCAATTTTGGACCAACACTTGTCCGTGGACAAGTAGATTTTCAAAATATTTTAGAAGCACAAAACTGTGGGACATTACTGAAAATGAATAACTGCTTTTAGCATGCAGTTTCTTCTTTATCCACAATGTTTGTACATAAATAATGAAAAAAAAAAAATCAATTTCATAAGCAAAAGACTTCTTTGGTTTATGATTTGGTCCAAAATTATGATGCTTGGTAATGAGTTAAAAATTTCAAGTAGCCATAGGCATTGATGAAATTATTCCATTTGTATACACCAAGTTTAGTTGCAATAATGTAACCGAAACCTTTTTTAATTTTTATCTGGGTTTCGGGTACAATTCCTTCCTATTCGTTGCAATGAAGCAGGGGCTGGAATGATTCATTCCAGCAAGTTTAACATAGCAGTGCTTCTGAAATATTTTGAAAGTCTGCTTGTCCACGGACAAGTGTTGATCCAAAATTACTTGTCTGTACCAAAAATCAACTTGTCCGTACAAAACCCATATATACTTTTTAATAGCTTCATGTGTTTATTGCATATCTACTATGCATATTACTATTGTCTACAACAAAATTTGTACATTTAACTATCAGTATAAATTACATTGTATGAAAAAATTGTGAGAAAAAGAAAAAAAACTTTTTATGTTAACCAGATTTTTCACTTGTCCACGGACAACCTAGCTTTCAAAATCTGCTTGTCCGTACAGGTAAACGGACAACTCAGGCAACTTATTTCAGAAGCACTGCATAGTCAAACTTCAAAATAAAGCTGTGGAATGTAGTAAAAACGTTACCTGACAACAGGTTAACCATTTTTCTGTCAATCCAGCATAGTTTTATGTTGAAATCACTTTCAAATAAAATGCAATTTTGAAGCGGAGTACCCACCCATTTTATTCTACTGAGACTTGAATTTTCCGTTGGAAGAAAAAATTGATAACAATCCTTGTTGATACTTTTTAACCGAATTTGTGCCTTGGGATATCTTTTTATGGGATTCACATCTGATTAGATATGTTAGCATTCAAAAAATTATGGAAGAAAAAGTTTTTTAGCTCCACTGGCCTTCAGGCCAGCGAGCTATTGTCATGGCGCTGTGTCCGTCGTGCGTGCGTCCGTCCGTGCGTCCGGTCGTCAACTTTTTCTTTAAAAATCTTCTCCTCAGAAACTACTGGGTGGATTTCAATCAAACTTCACAGGAATGATCCTTGGGTGGTCCTCTATCAGATTCCTCCAATTAATGCTGATTGAACGAGAAAGTCTGGAGTTATCTGCCCTTGAATTAAAAAATGGCTGTTTTGACTTTGTTTTCACTCCAGCACTTACAGATATCCACCAATCAAGACAAAAATTGGTCAAAATGTTGGTGACAATAAGATCTTGACTGAGTGCAATTTTCAGCTCGATCTGAATATTATATCATGAGTTATGTGCCCTTGAAATTGACAAAATTGTCATTTTTGGCTAAATTTTTACTTTGTTTCACTCTAGCATTTACAAATATTTACCAATCAAGACAAAAATTTAATAGAATATTGATGACAATAAGATCTTGCCTTGGTATAATTTTCAGCTTGATCTGAATATTATATCATGAGTTATGTGCCCTTGAAATTGACAAAATTGTGATTTTCGGCTTTATTTTGACTTTGTTTTCACTTTAGCAACTACAAATACAGTGATTATTTTACAAAATTGCAACAATGAGTCCTGGGACTCGCTACCCCAAAATTTTATGAGTCCTCTTGGAAATTTATGAGTCCCACTATTTTGACAACTTTCGATAACTACCGAAAACAACAGCAACATATTAAAGTGTTTTTAATAATATAGCCTACATAATTTTGAGAACTAGGCAAACATGTTAAAAAAAAACACACTAAAATTCCACTAACATGAGTTTTAACTTGTAACACATGATTGTGACACATGTATGAGTATGACTAGAAATTTGACATTATGACTAGAATGCATTCAGTCTCAGATGAAGTTTGACTTGTTGCAAGCTATTTCTTCATTTTCCACAATGTTTTCCAAAGCTACTTTCTTGAAGCTATTTTCTTGAGGGGAGTCTAAAAGAGTCAATGTGTGGTAATGGGTTAATAAATATTTCCAAAGATAAACAAAATTTCAGAGAGGTATTTCTGCTGCACTAAACAAAATGAATTTGAATAGAAAATATTGAGGGACAAGAAGAAATTGTATTAGGATCGGAAAATTTAATATGACGCTGCAAGGTCGTCGTCATGAAATTGGTGCATTTTTAACCTCATTCTGTTTATTGGCGTCTGCGCAAATCTTACAAAACATAAAGTTGTTATATTAATCATATGCCAGCCAACTGTAAAGCGCCAATCAGTTTTGTTGAAAGGTACGAACCTTTTTTGGGGTGGTGATTGACTCGTTTTTCTGAACTGTTTAGCATCAGAGAGAGGTTTAAGTTTTTTTCGGGGGCATCGCTACTTTCGTTTTCAGCCCGCACGCGCTGATTGGCTGTAAATGCCTTGAAAGACCAATGAAAAATCGATTTGACTTTTTGGACCTGGGTCCCCGCGCTGCATGTTTATCATTATGCATCGTAGTTGAGGAAGGAAACCAGCCGAACCGGTGTTTAAGTAAATTATTATCGGTGTGCATTTGCTTCATTATACGATGTATGAATAATTTTCGAAGTTTTGTTTGACGACAGGACTCGTCGACTATAAAATGTTTGCGTCCGCGGGTTTCACATCTTTCAATAATATGCGTCCTCGGCGGATTTTGTGCGAGATACTCGCAGGACGCGCAGGTAAATGAATCACTGCAAATATTGACCTATCAAGACAGGACATTGACACAATATTTGTGAACATAAGTTCTTGCCAGAGTGTAATTTTCAGCTTAATCTGAATTTTACATCATGAGTTATGTCCCCTTGAAATTGACAAAATTACCATTTTTGACCTTATTTTTACTCAAACAGCCATAAATATCTCCCAATCAATATGAAACTTTCACATAATCTTACCGGCCAAAAGATCTTGCACGGATATAATTTTCAGCATCATCTGAATCTTAAATCCTGTTTTATGTGCCCTAGAATTTGACAAAATTGCTATTTTCGACTTTGTTTTTACTCTCTCTATATCTACAAATATTGAACAAGCACTTCAAAACTTAAACATGATGTAGACGAAGTTAAGATCTTGCATTAGTGTGATTCTTAGCTTGATAGGAAGATAAATCCTCAGTTATTATGCCTTTCAATTTGAAAAAAAATGCTAATTGTGACTTTGTTTTCACTATCTAATCAACACTTGGATTAAATATTAAAAGAATCTCAGGCCTGTGGAGCGATTCAAGACCTTCAGGTCTTCTAGTTCACGTTTTAGTCTTGCTCCAAAGAAGGGAATAGGGTGGACTCGTAGCCACAATTCAATACCCATCATCAAGTTTGTGGCTACGATATCGCAGCTAACACCAAGTTGTCCTCCATTTTGTATGTTACATAATGTTTTGAGCCAAACTGTAAATAAAAAGCCTTCAACAATAAAGATATAAAAGGTATTGTAAATAGGTCAACTTTACAAGAAATGACCCGTTTTACCTTGTTTTTTAAGGTCATTGTTTTTCAACTCTATTTTGATAAATATCTACAAAAATAAGATTTTTGGAGACTAAATAGGTAAGATTTTTGTGATTCAGCTTGAATTTGTTGGGTAAACCGTTATGTTCCTCATCATTTAACCAGAACCGTAACGGTATCGAAAACCGGTCAATCCACGATACACACAAATTTTGCTTGATTCAGCTGATAGATTGCATAACAGTGTTTCCTACCCAAGATTTCTGCAATTCTGGCTTTGTTTGCTGGAACCTGCAGAAACAAACACAATTCTAACAAATCTAAGGTCTAGGGGCCCTTATTATCAACAACCGTACAGTTATTTTTTGCGAAATTACTCATAACAACAAATCTGATTAAGCCAATCCTATTTCTCGTGCAATCCGATGTTTTGATACACAGTTTACACTAAAATATGGTCATAAGATTGCTGATAATACAGGCTTTAGATCTGTATAGGTCATGTTTACACCTGTAACGTTAAACTCTGTGACTACAAATTCACCTGCTCTGGCAGTATATAAAGATAGATGAATAGTAAAATTTAGAAGTACTGTAGATCTAATTTCTTGTCACAATAATTGAAAATTGTAAGGGCAGTGTGGGGCAACAGTCCCAATAAATGTCAAAAGTTATGATGTTTTCACTTTTTGACAAACTTGTACAAGTATTGAAAATATGGCAAGATCTTGTGTTAGGCAATTGAACTCTTTTTTATCTATTCCAGTTTAATCTAGCGATATCAGACAACAATGAAGTCCACTCAGAAGCAAAGAAGACTTTATCAGGCCAGACCACCACCCTGGGACAGACAGTTTGTATCGAGATCTCACTCCGGACTGCTGACGGCGACACCATGGTTCTGGAGCTCTGGTACATTAACCTCGACACACAGCATGCTGATAAACAAGCGAGAATGGCACAGACGGGATACTATAGGATGGGCATCGCATTGAAATCAGTGTTGAACATTTCTCGAATAACTCCAGCTTATAAACTATCAAGGAGACAGGGTTCAGTGGACTATGTGATATGTTATAGAATTTACCTGGGTGATCCACAATTTTATATCCTCGGTGAAGGACATCAAAAAGCCAAAGTTGGGAGTGTGCCTTCACCGTTTGGGACAATCAGTATTAATTTGTCATATAGAACGAAACTCTTGATATCTCCACATAATATTCCGAAAGAGGTTCCGTTTGAAGTGAAAGATGATCATTTCAAAGATGAAAACAACATCCATAGACCAACTACACCTAAACCATGTTCACTTGGATATAGAAGGTAATGCAATTGAACCCTTCCCAAACAAGACAAGTTTTGGTGTTCCCAATAGAAATGCTTGGAAAAACATCGAGACAAAAGAAGAAAATGCTGATAATCAGCATTTTTTCCTTTTGTCTCAATATTTTCTGCACTAATCTATATTATAAGTAAAAATTATCATTTTAAAGATGAAAACAACATCCATAGACCAACTACACCTAAACCATGTACACTTGGATATAGAAGGTAATACAGTGAGTTTATACTGTAGACTAGTTTAGAAATAATCATTGCTTTACTTTCAACCATCCTTTCAAGAAACAAAATCAAAGCTTTATTGAAGATAAAAGGGGTCAAATGTGTTCTATTGATTTCTCTTAGTCAAAGAATTAAAAACCTTGAAAATTAGACTGCTCCAGTTTGCAAAATACTTTGGTAGGAAGTTTAAAGATTAACTCTTGTAAAAGGAATTTGAACATAATTTGTCTTCTAAACTTGAAATTTGTAAAGACAAGCAAAAGATTTATCAATTGAACAATTATGTTTGAATAAGCTGTATTCTAATGAATGACATGGCAGAGCATCTCTAGCTATTTAGCATTATTAGCCAATAGTTAGAGAATGCTCTGCCAGGTCAGTTATTGGTACCTATACTTATGGGGATTTTTTAAGTTTCACAAACGACAAAATTTTAGGGTGATCTAATTTGAAAGCTGCTGCAGACGACAAAAGGCATGTTGATAAAGATAAGATTTGTGTATGATAGAGTTCAGAAAATACTTAGACAAAAGGAGAAACTGCTGGTTATCATCAGTTTCTTCTTTTGTCTCAATGTTTTCCCAGGCCATTTCTATTAGGGACGTCAAAACCAGGTCTTGTTTGGGAGAAGGTTAACATAACCTTCAATTCGTTTTTACACAGGTCCAGTACGAGTGACTCTGATGCTGCTGGTCAGAGTGAAGAGTCTTGTACCACCACATTTTCCAACAGCCCGTCAGACGGTAACTTCCGAACACCCATAGGTTCAGTACCACATTATCAGTCACAGCCCATCAAGATCAATGTGAAAAGCCCGACTCCTGATGCTGACAGCTTCCCGGATAAAGCGGCAAGGTAAAGACTTTTTAACCCTTTCCCAAACAGCAAAATTTTAGGATGATCTACTTCAAAAACTGCCACAAATGACAAAATGGAAGTTATTAAAGAATGAATTTTTGTAAAATTTGGCATAGAAAATATTGAGACAAAATGAGAAACTGCTGGTTTTCAGCAGTTTCTTTTTTGTTCATTGTTTTCCCAAGCCTTTTGTATCAGGGACGTCAAAACCAGAGGCGCATTCTTTAGAGCGAGATTTCTTAAGATGTTTTGGATAAAGCGTTTTTAAGACCAAGACTGACCGAGCTGTTCCGAATGCTCCATATTTATACAAATGACGTCATTTGTATTAAGTATGGAGCATTCGGAACACCGCGGTTTATGAATTATGGAGTGTTCGGAACAACTCGGTCAAATCTCTTTTATATTATTTGTACAGACTTGACTGATAGGTTCCGCACGAAGTATAGGGTAATCGCGCCTCCCATTGAGCGTCTTAAAAATCTTGCTCTAAAGAACGCTTTTTCCTAAAATATCTTAAGATAAGTTAAGAAATCTCAAGATATCTCAAGAAATCTCGCTCTAAAGAACGCACCTCAGGTCTTGTTTGGGAAAGGTTAATCCAGGATTCCCACATAGTGATGCTTTTTGACATCCCCACAAGATAAGGCTTTGGAAAACATTGTGGACAATGAAGAAATTGCTTGTGACAAGCAATTTCTTCATTTCCCACATTGTTTTCCACCCAGAAAGACCAAAAATGTTATTGTAAAATGTCATTCTCTTGAAATTTTCATCTGAAACATCTTTGAAATTGGACTAGTCTAAGATTTTTAAGTGTTGGTAATGGGTTACAAAACTTTCCCAAATATGTTGCTGCAAAAGCTTTTAACCCTTTCCCACACATTGACGCTTTTGGACGCCCCACAAATTAAAGGCTTTGTAAAACATTGTGGAAAATGAAGAAATTGCTTGTGACAAGCAATTTCTTCATTTCCCCCAATGTTTTCTACCCAGAAAGACCAAAAAATTTTGAATTTTTTTCAATGGAAGTTGACGTCTGCAACACCTATGAGTTTGGACTAGGCTAGAAATTTTGTGTTTGGTAATTGGTTAATTTGTACAGGTCTTCATGTTCATGTTTATCCTTGTCATTTTGGATAATTATTGATGAAAAATTAATTTAGCAGAACAACAAAATGAATAATTCGAGGTGCTAACTAAACCCTTTCCCCAACAAGACTTGGTATTGATGTCCCAAGAGAAAAGGCTTGGGGAAATATTGATTCAAAAAAAGAAAAACTGCATTTTTATCTTTCAAATTAACTACCCTAAGGCTTTTTTTTTTCATTCTGGGAAAGATTTAATTTTCCTTCACAAATAATTTGCATCATTCTCTTTTAACTTCACCCTTATCTTTGCAGTGCCCCAGAAAAGACAGGCTTCAAGGATGTACATAGAGTTGGAGCTTTTGTTCAACAATTCACCAGCGACAAAAACATTGACAGCGAAGATGTTCCGTTTCTTTCCCTACTTCAGCAAATCAAGATAGACAAAGCTAGCAAAGCTGAACCTGCGAAACTGGATGGGTCGAAAGGGACGTCAAGCACGAAGATGGAGAGTTCTAAAGCTGATACGACAGATTCTAATCTGAGTGAATCTAAAACTAGCACTAGTAGCCAGGCATCTGCTCCTGAAGATTTTGTCATGGTGGAGTTGGTAGGTTATGGTTGATTCAAACACTTTTTCCAAATGGCAAAAGTTAGAGAAATGTTGCAGACAACACAAAATATGTTTATGAAAAGAACATTTGTTTACAATATAGCATTTTAGTTCAGAAAATATTGATGCAAATTTAAAGAAGAAAATACTGCATATCAGTGTTCTCTTTTGCCATGATGTTTTTCGAAGCGTTTTCTATTCGGTGTGTCAAAAGGGGTTACTTTTTGGGAATTAGTTCAACTTCAACCTTAATTACACATTAACCTTTTCCCAAACAAGACCTGGTTTTGACGTCCCAAATAGAGATTAGTTGGGAAAACATTGAGACAAAAGAAGAAACTGCTGATAACCAGCAGTTTCTCCTTTTGTCTCAATATTTTCTGGGCTATATTTTACACAAACCACATCTTAATCAACACCAATTTTGACGTCTTTAGCAGCTTTTGAATATGACAACCCTAAAATTATGTTTTGTGTGAAAGGGTTAACCCTTTCCCAAACGGAAAATTTTCAAAATTTCCATTTCAATAGTGGCTGAGGACAACAAATGTACCTTGTTTAAGATAGAATTTGTGTACAATATAGCATGGAAAATATTGAGACAAAAGGAGAAACTGCTGGTTATCAGCAGTTTCTTCTTTTCTCTCAATGTTTTCCCAAGCCATTTCTATTAGGGACGTCAAAACCAGAGCCGCGTTGTTTAGAGCGAGATTTCTTGAGATATCTTGGGATTTCTAAAGATGTTTTAGGATAAAGCGCTCTTTTGACCAAGATTTTGAAGACGATCACTGCAGGCCGCCTTTGCTCTAAACTTCTTTCGGAATCCCTCGGTAAATTCTGTAGAATCTATATGGGAGAGAATTGACCGAGTTGTTCCGAATGCTCCATGATTCATAAACCGCGGAGTTCCGAATGTTCCACACTTCATACAAACGACGTCATGATGACGTCATTTGTATGAAGTATGGAACATTCGGAACACCTCTCTTATAATCTCGGTCTCACAGACGCTGTATTAAAAACATCGTAAGAAATCTTAAAAGATCTCGCTCTAAAGAACGCACCTCAGGTCTTGTTTGTGAAAGGGTTAAAACATAGGAAGCAGCTGTAGGATAAATGCGTTTGAAGTGGCCTTTGGTCCTTTTCCCTCAATATTTTTCATGCTCTGAGAGATTCTCCAATTTCTATACCATCAATGTCGTCTCTAAGAGCTATCAATTTGGAACTGTCTTAAACTGTGTTGTTTTTGAAATGGATTTTGTTTACCTAAAACTTTTGTCTGTCTTTATTGTATAATAGATTCACTATTAAATGAGAATGATTTCAGTGGAATTGCATTATCAAATCAACTGTATTTATTATACCCCCCACCTACGAAGTAGAGGGGGGTATATTGGTTTCACCATGTCTGTCTGTCTGTCCGTCCGTCCGTCCATCCGTCCGTCCATCCGTCCGTCCGTAGACTTTTTCGTTTCCGTGCTCTAAGTCATGAACCGGTTGACCTAGGATCATTAAACTTTACACAGTTGTTGCCCATGACCCAAGGAGGTGCCCTATTGTTTTGGGGTCACGAAGGTCAAAGGTCAAGGTCACAATCGGACTTTGTTCAAAATCCGTTTCCGTGCTCTAAGTCATGAACCGGTTGACCTAGGATCATGAAACTTTACACACTTGTTGCCCATGACCCAAGGAGGTGCCCTATTGTTTTTGGGTCACAAAGGTCAAAGGTCAAGGTCACAATCGGACTTTGTTCAAAATCCGTTTCCGTGCTCTAAGTCATGAACCGGTTGACCTAGGATCATGAAACTTTACACAGTTGTTGCCCATGACCCAAGGAGGTGCCCTATTGTTTTTGGGTCACGAAGGTCAAAGGTCAAGGTCACAATCGGACTTTGTTCAAAATCCGTTTCCGTGCTCTAAGTCATGAACCTGTTGACCTAGGATCATGAAACTTTACACAGTTGTTGCCCATGACCCAAGGAGGTGCCCTATTGTTTTGGGGTCACGAAGGTCAAAGGTCAAGGTCACAATCGGACTTTGTTCAAAATCCGTTTCTGTGCTCTAAGTCATGAACCTGTTGACCTAGGATCATGAAACTTTACACAGTTGTTGCCCATGACCCAAGGAGGTGCCCTATTGTTTTTGGGTCACAAAGGTCAAAGGTCAAGGTCACAATCGGACTTTGTTCAAAATCCGTTTCCGTGCTCTAAGTCATGAACCGGTTGACCTAGGATCATGAAACTTTACACAGTTGTTGCCCATGACCCAAGAAGGTGCCCTATTGTTTTTGGGTCATGAAGGTCAAAGGTCAAGGTCACAATCGGACTTTGTTCAAAATCTGTTTCTGTGCTCTAAGTCATGAACCGGTTGACCTAGGATCATGAAACTTTACACAGTTGTTGCCCATGACCCAAGGAGGTGCCCTATTGTTTTTGGGTCATGAAGGTCCAAGGTCAAGGTCATAATTGGACTTTGTTTAACATCCGTTTCCGTGCTCAAACTAAAGAACCTTTTGACCTATAGCACTTTTTTCAGTGACAAGGCGCAAGTGGGGGGTATTTGTCCGCTTTGCGACAGTTCTAGTTCTCGTTTAATAGTGAATCTATTATAGAAAAATCAATTTTGGTAAATTTATTAGCTCACCTGAGCACGAAGTGCTCAAGGTGAGCTATTGTGGTCACTTTTTGTCCGTCGTCCGTCTGTCCGTCCGTCCACAATTTCGTGTTTACACTCTAGCATCTACAAATATAAGCCAATCTTGACCAAACTTGATCAAAACATGTATGGCCATAAGATCTCGGATGAGTTCGATTATGGGTCAGATCCAACTAGAAATGCAGGAGTTATCTGCCCTTGAATGCGAAAAATACTTAGTTTTGACATTGTTTACACTCTAGCATCTACAATTATTGATCAATCAAGACAAATCTTGGACATAACATTGCAGACCATAAGATCTCGTTTGATTTTCAGTCTGATCTGACCAGAAAGACGAGAGTTATGCGCCCTTGAATTTGACAAAATTGCCATTTTCGGCTGTTTTTGACCTTGTTTACACTCTAGAATCTACAATTATTCATCAATCAAGACAAAACTTTGACACAATATTTGGGACCATGAGATCTCGGATGAGTATGATTTTCAGTCTAATCTGATTAGAAAGTTGAGAGTTACTTGCCCTTGAATTTGACAAAATTGTCATTTTTGGTTGTTTTCGACGATGTTTACACTCTAGAATCTACAATTATTGATCAATCAATCCAAAACTTGGACACAATATTGGGGATCATAAGATCTGGGATGAGTTTGATTTTCAGTCTTATCTGATCAGAAAGTTGAGAGTTATAAGCCCTTGAATTTGACAAAATTGCCGTTTTTGACTGTTTTCGACCTTATTTACACTCTAGAATCTACAATTTTTGACCAATCATGACAAATCTTGGACACAAGGTTGGAGACCATAAGATCTCAGATGAGTTTGATTTTCAGTTTGATCTGACCAGAAATATTAGAGTTATGTGCCCTTGAATTTGATAAAATTGCCGATTTCGGCTGTTTTTGACATTGTTTACACTCTATAATCTACTATTATTTATCAATTAAGACAAAACTTGAACACAATGTTTGAGACCATAAGATCTTGGATAAGTTTGATTTTCAGTCCGATCTGATCAAAAAGTGGAGAGTTATGTGCCCTTGAATTTGATCAAATTTCCGTTTTCGGCTGCTTTAGACCTTGTTCACACCCTAGAATCTACAATTATTGACCAATCAAGACAATTCTTGGACACAATGTTGGATATCATAAGATCTCGGATGAGTTTGATTTTCAGCCTGATCTGACTAGAAAGTCGAGAGTTATGTGCCCTTGAATTTGACAAAATTGCTGTTTTCAGCTGTTTTTCGACCTTGTTTATACTCCAGAATCTACAATTATTTATCAAACAAGACAAATCTTGAACACAATGTTGGGCACGATGAAAACTTGGATGAGTTCGATTTTCACAATGTTGTTGACCATAAGTTCGTTTTCAGTCTTAAAGTCATAAGTATTTTTTGAATTGAAGAAAAGTGTTGCTTATATCATTTTGGTTCAGGTGAGCGATATAGGACCATCATGGTCCTCTTGTCAAACATTTGTTTTCCTATTTACAGAAAACTCCATTTGCTGGTGCTGATGTCAACTCTGATCTAGGACGATTTTACAGAGAGTGTCAAACGGCACCAACGTTGACAATGTTCGATGAGGAACAGACATTACCAGACACTTTAGATAAACTTACATCACAACTTGATGTGTTTGAAACCAACATGAAGGATTTTGACGATTTTTTGTGTAATATTGACGAAGAGACTTCGGATACTGAATGTGAATCAGCTGGTTTAGGGATACAAATGAGGGGGATTGAGACTGAAATATCGTGACAAGCTGGATAATTGACAGATCTTAGCTGTCTATTAAAAGTTTGACTAATTAGGTGACTTATACCGATCCCAAATAACAAATATTAAGGGTGGTCCTATTTGTAAGGTCTAGCATACGGCACAATCAATATCGATAAGAAAAAGTATTTTGGTACATTATAAGCACAGAAAATATTGTGGCAAAAGGAGACAAGAGGACCATGATGGTCCTAACTCGCTCACCTGAACCAAGATGACATGAGCGAAAATAGCAATTTTGTCAATGTTAAGGCATGTAACTAGGGACTTTCTGTTCCGATCAGGCTAAACACAAGAAGCTGCAACATAGGGATAACAAGATGAGTTTGTGAAACACAAATGCCCCCAAAATGGCAATTTTTCTACAATGTTAAGTTTTCGTGTAAAGGGTAGATAAGGGTAAACGCATGACCTTGAGGAAAGTCATATTGCATGGAACAGATAATATCATTGAAAGAAAGCTACATACCAAATTGGAGATTTGTATGTCAAATACTTTTGGAAAAAAGGCCAATGTTAAGTATTCATTTTCAGTTTTTGGACAGACGGACGAACAGACAGACAGGCCTTATAATTTGCGAAAAGATTGTCAAACATTGCCCTCTTTATCATTTTGATATGTGACCTATAAATCAACCCACAACATAGGGAAAATACGATATTCATTGAACAAAATTAGGATTTGATTTTGGTTAAATTTTTTCCTAACAACATAACATCAGAGCAGCAGATTTCAATGCTGCTGTAAATGACAAACCAAAATGTTACGTAAGACTGCATTCATGTACAAAATTGGAAAGAAAATAATGAGGCAAAAGGAGAAAATGTAGGCTATCAGCATTTTCTTCTTTCGCCAGGCCAATAACATTTTCCCAGGCAAAACCTCTGTATGGTTGGGAAAGGTCTTTTAAATCCTTTCCCGAACAGAAAAGGAACAGACAACCCCAATTTGAAAAGAGTTGCAGAAGACAAAATTGATATTGAAAAAGGAAGGATTCATGTACAATATAGCACATAAAATATTGATGCAAAGGGAGAACATTGCTGATTATCAACATTTTCTTCATTTGACTCAAAATTTCCAAAGCCTATTCTAATAATAACAAGGTGTCAAAACCAGCCCTTTTCAGGAAAGGGTTAAAGCATTGAGATAATCCTTAAGTAAATTGAGAAACAAATAAAAGAGGTTACTGGCTTTCCAAATTGTAAAATATCTTTCAATGTTTATCAAACTCAGTGCTGTTGGTATTCATTTGAATGATCTCATCAAGATTATTCAAATGAGTACCAACAACATAGGCATCAAAGCTTCAATAACAAATAGATTGTATTTGCCCACTTTTAGATGCAGGTCCATTCTGGAGGTCTTGTTTATCTTTTGCCGGTCTTGTTTATCTTTCACCGGTCTTTTATAAACATCACCCCGGTCTTTGCTTACATTACATGAAACCTGATACATCATGGCTGATAATGTGATTTTAATGAATTTTCTTGAGGATTTCTCTAAAAGTCTGATTAACCCCGCCCTGCCACGCCCACATTTTTTGACAAATCAAAAATTCACGAACAAGTTTTGAAAAGGGTCACTCAAGGAACATTCCTGCCAAGTTTGGTGAAAATTGGCCAAAGGGTATAGGAGGAGAAGACGTTTAAAGAAATTGTGAACGGACGGACGGACGGACAGACGGACAGACGGACGGACGACGGACGGTGAGCGACCACAATAGCTCACCTTGAGCACTTCGTGCTCAGGTGAGCTAAAAATGCTGGTTATCAGCATTTTCTTTAATGCTTTTCGGTGGATTATCGGGAAATAACGGTAGATTATCATTTTGATAAACTCACCGCCTATCCAGTAAAATTATCAAAAACTTATGCCCGGCTTTCGTTCATTTCACCCTATCTGACGTTATGTAAGCCGGGCCAAATAAATGACGTCATCATAAGCGTTGCATAGCAGTCACGTGCAAAATGACGCGCTTTAAGAAAATTTGTCATAATTTTTTTGTATTTTGTCTAATTTTTGCATTAAAGAAATAGAATAATCGTTTGTTTTTCGTGTAAGATCGATTTATATTTCATTTCGTGAACAACAAAAGCTACATTTTCACTTGTGGCTTCGCCACTCGTGAAAATAAAGCTTTTGTTGTTAACTCAATGAAATATAAATCGATCTTACACTGAAACAAACCGTTATCCTCTATTTCTTATTTTGCTGCAATATTTTACAAACCAACATGAAGGATTTTGATGATTTTTTGTGTAATATTGACGAGGAGACTTCGGATACAGAATGTGAATCAGCCGGTTCGGGGATACAAATGAGGGGGATTGAGACCAAAATATCGTGACAAGCTGGATAATTGACGGATCTAAGCTGCCATTACCAATCAAAATATTGACCATTTAAATGTCTTTTCCCTTTCCCAAACAACAAATAGTATTTGGGTACCGTACATTATAAACACAGAAAATACTGAGGTAAAAGGTGAAAATGCTAGCTATCAGCATTTTCTTATTTTGCCGCAATATTTTATAAACCAACATGAAGGATTTTGACGATTTTTTTATGTAATGTTGACAAAGAGACTTCAGATGCAGAATGTGAATCAGCTGGTTTGGGGATCCAAATGAGGGGGATTGAGACTGAAATATCGTGACGAGTTGCAGTGTTCTCCCCAGCCCAATAAGCTGTATTGGCCCCACTACACCTTCATGTAATTCAGTGTAATGACACTACAGCTTCAAAAGTACCCCTACAGCTTAATTCCTCAAAATGGTCAATAAATAGGCTGATTTTGAGGTGTTCCATGCCAGAAACTGTTTAGGTAGAGCATTTTTTATAATAATTTCACATGAAAACATTATGGAAAATGAAGAAATTGCTCAACATGAGCAATTTCTTCATTTCCCATAATGTTGTCGTGCACAGTTATTTGTATTTAGACATTGTCTTGAAGCACTGCCTGTTAGGTTTATGTATGATACTTGGCCACTACAGCTTCAAAATATTCTGCGGAGGACCCTGCGTTGGATAATTGACAGATCTTACCAGTACACAAAATTGATGTGAAGAGAAGAAAGCAATTGCTAAAAAGTACTGATATTCTGAAAAATTTGCCCTTTCTACATTCAAAAGTTAGTTTTACAATTTCTAACACTGGAATCATAATTTGTCATGATACGACAAATAAATAAAGATATCAACGTTTGAGGTTATTGATGATACATCATGACTTAATGAGTCATTTGATTTAGATTGACAATCTTATCTAAAGAGATATGCTGTGGATGGATGACCAAAATCTTGTAACTCTAGTGTTAACAAGCATTTTTATGCCCCCGTATCGAGAGATCGGGGGCATATTGTTTTACTCATGTCCGTCCGTCCGTCTGTCCGTCCGTCTGTCTGTCCGAAAACTTAACATTAAAACTTAACATTGGCCTTTTCTCCAAAAGTATTCCACATACAAAGCTCAAATGTGGTATGTAAGTTTCTTTCAATGATATCTATCTGTTCTATGCAATTTGACCTTCCTCAAGGTCATCACTTAACCCTTATCAACCCTTTACTCTACGAAAACTTAACATTTTACAAAAATGGCCATTTCGGGGGCATTTGTGTTTCACAAACACATCTTGTTTACAAAGTTTTGATCGCCCCCAATAATGTGCTTGTTATCTAATGTGATTGCAACATTCAATTTTATGTTGTTTGTTTCTTTGATGTGGTTATTTGAAAAGAATGGTTGTATTTACCTTTCCCAATCAACAGAATTTTAGGGTGGTCCAATTCAAAAGCTGCTGCAGACGACAAAATGGATGTTAATCAAAGTTTGATTTGTGTACAATAGAGTGTAGAAAATATTGAGGCAAAAGGAGAAAGTGCTGGTTATCAGCACTTTCTTCTTTTACCTCAATGTTTTCCAAAGTCTCATCTATTAAGAATGTTAAATCAGGTCTTGTTTGGGAAAGGGTTGAGCTGGAATCTGGGAAAAGAACCCTCATGGTTTTGAGACCAACTGCAAAGTCTGATCAAGATCCATTCTGTTCTCGCTTCTTCATTGCTTTTACCATCAGTCTTTGAGCAAAATTGTTCCTGTTTAGAATGCACCTAGGCTGATCTTGAACTCATTATCACATAGTGACGTCTTTTGACACCCCATAAGATAAATGCTTGAGAAAACATTTTTACAAGCAATTTCTTTATTTCCCACAGTGTTTTCTACCAAAATGAGACCCAAAAATGTAAAATTTGATTAACTTGAAATTGTCATCTGCTACATCCTTGAATTTGGACCAGTGTAGGATTATGTTGTCTTGTAATGGGTTAACCCTTTCCCAAACGACAGAATTTTAGGGTGATCCACTTCAAAATCTGTCACAAATGACAAAATAGATGTTATTAAATACATCATTTGTGTAAAATGTGGCACAGAAAATATTGAGACAAAAGGAGAAACTGCTGGTTATCAGCAGTTTCTTCTTTTGTTTCAATGTTTTCCCATGCCTTTTCTATTGGGGATGTCAAAACCGGGTCTTGTCTGGTAATGGGTTAAACATGCTAGTTGTCAATGCTGTAAGAGCCCTTTTCCCTGACCCCTTTTGATTTAAAGGTAATGTCAATACATGTACTATGTCTGTGTTCATTTATGCATTTAAAGTTAACTTTGTTTATTTGCATTGTTGATACCATTCCCAAAACACCAAATTAAGACAGCTCTTATTTGAATGATACTGCAGACGACAAAAACTGGTGTGAATGAAATTTTGTGAAATAGCATAGAAAACATTGAGGCAAAAGGAGAAAATGCTGATTATCAGCATTTTCTTCTTTTGTCTCAATGTTTTCCCTGGCCTATTTTCTTAAGAATGTCAGAACCAGGTCTTGTTTGGGAAAGGTTGAATTACATGTAAGGTTTAATTTCTCAACCATAGCATTTCACTGTATCTCATTTGACGCCTTATGTACCATGTTTCTTGAAGTAGAATAATTGATTAACCCTTTCCCAAACATGACCTGGGTTTGAATTCCTTCAAGACAAAGCTTGGGAAAGCATTGAGGTAAAAGAAGAAAATGCTGATAATCAGCTTTTTCTCCTTTTGCCTCCTATTTTCTTGGCTATATCGTACACAAATCAAATCTTTACCATTACCTATTTTGTCGTTTGCGGCAGCTTTTGAATTATACCCGTTTGGGAAAGGGTTAGCCAATCTGAAAGCTGCAGCATACAAAAAAATATGTTTATGCAGACGAGACTTGTGTGTGATGTAGCTGTAGAAAATATTGAGGGTAAAGGAGCAAAATTAAGGCTGGTTATAAGCATGTTCTTTTGTCTCAATGTTTTCTCAAAGCTTTTCCATTAGGGACCTCAAAACAAGGTCTTGTTTGGGAATGGGCTAATAAAATGCCTTGGATTTATTTTTTGAATAATGCTCTGTATGTGATAATTTTTGTGATTACTTTTATTGATTTCCATTGTGTATGAAGAATTAAACCAATAGAAAATTGGCATGTTGTCTCTTAAGTTTCTCCTAAAACTGATCATTTAGACGGGTCAATATATGAAAATAAGGCCCTTACCCCCAAAAAATTGCAACAAAAGGTTTTTAAGTTGTTTTGGTTAGCATAAAAGGTACTTAATAACATACTAAAAATCTACCAAAATCTGGGTCAGGGAAAAGGGTTATTTTTAAGATGGCGTCCAAGATGGCCGCCGAAACACTAAAATCGCCATAGCTCCATTACTATTTGTGCTAGGTTGGTAAATTTGGTGTCTATCCATAGGTTTAAGGGCTCAAGGAATTCATTTAAAGCATCAAAACTGGTACAAATTGATTACATAATGAGTAAATGGCATGTAGGACCAATGCTGGTCACCGAGGCATTGCCATAACTGGGATTAATTTACGGCGGGCCATGCATTAATTGAATCAGGTGTCAATATATATTCATATGAGCCATTACCTGAGAAGGGGTCTGATATGACATTTAAGACTAGCATTGACCCAGATCAGCCTGATCAAGATCCATGTTGTTCTCAATAGCTTTACACGTCTGCTAAGAATTACATTTCTAGTATAACTAAGTATTCCGATCAATAAAAACAATAGAATATATGACTGTGTTCTAAGAGAAAAAGATGTAATTTAGTAAATGTGACACAGTGTTTATGATTTGTTTACCGGTCTCTGTTAATTCATCTTTAAATTCTATTTGTCAGAGAAGCACAACTGTCCAAAAAGGAAATTGCAATGTACTAACCAGTACTATCTAAAATATCAAATAAATGGCATTGGGCCTTTTACTGTCTTACATCAATTTTTGAACTCGTATAATATATGAAGGTCATATGCGAATTTATCAAATGTTTTTTTCCATAAAAGATATTGAATGGCTATAGCTTTATTCTGTAAATATAACATCCATACCGGTCTGTGGTTACTTAGTTACGATGCTTTTTCATATATATGAAATGTGCATTTTTTCCAGAGTTCGTTTTTCTGTTAGACTTCTTTAGCATTACCATGCATGGACAATGCAAAACGTCGTATTTCGATGTCTTTTTGTAACAAAATACAAAAAATGTCATCCTTATCCTATGCCATATTATAGGAATTATTTTATTTCTGTTTCAATTTGATATAATAAGGTAAACATGCAAATTACAAACATGTGGCTAGTTTTATGATATTGATCTACTGCATATTGTCCGCTGTCAAGATATAGCAGAGAGGCTAACACTTAGAAGTCAGAAATTTTGGAGTTTTGAACATTTTTATGATCTCGGAATGCACTTCATCTG
Organism: Fragum sueziense; assembly: GCA_963680895.1. Lineage (NCBI taxonomy): Eukaryota > Metazoa > Mollusca > Bivalvia > Cardiida > Cardiidae > Fragum > Fragum sueziense. The sequence continues at coordinate 64,642,001 of OY804596.1, read as the reverse complement.
ACAGCCGAAACAAACTAAATTATAGTAATAGCATAATCTTTCTTTATACTAACTGAATGATGACACCCATGTCTTCTTCAAGAACCTTCTAGACATCAATGTTGCCCTTTTTTGTCATTTTGAATGTCTAAGTGACTACAAATACCTCTATAATATACATGTATGTATTGACAAATATAATTCAAATTCTGCTATGGCACTATTTTTCGTGATCAGCTAAGGTCCGATACATCATTTTTCTCATTTGTCGTTGCGCTTGTAGCAGTTTTAATACTTTAAATGAATTCATTGACCCCTTAAACTTATGGATAGACACCAAATTATGGATTGTGATCCATGCTGGTACTTTACAGTTGCTATCTGTCATGATAAAGCTATTGCAGAACAACATGGATCTTGATCAGGCTGATCTAGGTCAATGCTAGTCTTAAATGTCATATAAGACCCCTTTTCAGGTAATGGCTCATATGAATATATATTGACACTTGATTCAATTAATGCATGGCCCGCCGTAAATTAATCCCAGTTATAGCAATGCCTCGGTGACCAGCATTGGTCCTATATACCATTTACTCATTATGCAATCAATTTGTACCAGTTTTGATGCTTTAAATGAATTCCTTGAGCCCTTAAACCTATGGATAGACACCAAATTTACCAACCTGGCACAAATAGTAATAGAGCTATGGCGATTTTAGTGTTTCGGCGGCCATCTTGGACGCCATCTTGAAAATAACCCTTTTCCGTAACCCAGATTTTGGTAGATTTTTAGTATGTTATTAAGGACCCTTTATACTAACCAAAACAGTTTAAAAACCTTTTGTTGCAATTTTTTGGGGGTAAATCAGTATATTGACCCGTCTAATTAGTTTCATTCTTCTCAGCGGATAATGTCTGTTGCTTTTTGATACCACGCAAGATGAAGGCTTTGGAAAAGTTTGTGGAAAATAAAAAATTTACTCGAGACAAAATATTCCTTCATTTCCCACATTGTTTTCTACCAAAACAGCCATAAAATGTAACATTTCATTCACTTTAACCCTTTCCCATTCAAGACCTGGATTTGACGTGCCTAGTATGTATGGTTTGGGAAACATTGAGGCAAAAGAAGAAACTGCTGTTAACCAGCAGTTTCTCCTTTTGCCTCAATATTTCTGAACCATTTTCTACACAAATTCCCTCTTTAACAACACACGTTTTGTTTTGCAGTTTAAGATTTTGATTGATTTATTGATTGAATGGGGTTTAACACCTCTTTCAACTGCTATGGTCATATTTAGGCGGCTCGAGCACCTAACCATGGATTCCTGTCATTTGGCTCACCAGTACTACCACAACATCCTTTCTGCCTTCAGCTGCTTGCCCACATAAGTTAAACCTTTCCCAAACAACAAAATTTTAAGGTGGTCCAATTTGAAAGCTGCTGAAGAACACAAAATGAATGTTGATAAAGACTAGATTTGTGTAAAATTTAGCTTAGATAATATTGAGGCAAAAGGAGAAAATGCTGATGATCAGCAGTTTCTTCTTTTGCCTCAATGTTTTCCCAAGCCTTTCTATCAGGGAAGTCAAAAACCCGGTCTTGTTTGGGAAATGGTTTAGGATTATCAAATCATTTATGGGAGACAATTGTAAGAAAGTTTGCCTCGGCTGGGGATGAAATCAAGTGCATTATGAATGAGAGTCAAATGTGCTATGGTCACAGCATCCCAAGATTTTGCCCCCTGGTAATGGGTTACCCATTACTACACAGTGACACCTTTGGACCCCTTACAAGAAAAGGCTTGGGAAAACATTGTGGAAAATGCAGAAATTGCTTGTGACAAGCAATTTCTTCATTTCCCACAATGTTTTCTTACCCAAAATGGAAATATTTTTAAAATTTCACCAACTTGATAATGTCGTCTGCATCACCTTCCAAATTGGAAGAGTCCAAATTTTGCCGTCTGGTAATGGGTTATGCCTTTCCCAAAAAAGCTCTTGACGTTTGGAAATGACCATGCGATGATTAGACGGATCTGCAATGTACGACCACAGGATATATATCTCAACACCAGTTCAAGCTTGGTCTTGATGACTTGGAACCCATCTTGAAGGAAAGAAGGCTCAGATGGTATGGACATGTGGAGAGATCCGATAGGGCTATAAAAACAGCATACAGCATGGGAGACAATCGTAAGAAAGTTTGCCTCAGCTAGGGATGAAACCCAGGGCACCATGAATGAGAGTCAAATGTGCTATGGTCAGTCACAGCATCCCAAGATTTTGCCCCCCGGTAATGGGTACCAGAGAACTGCATGGACCTTGATCAAGGCTTATCTGGATCTGTGTTGTTCTCAAGTGCTGTAAGAACACGGTGGATAATCACGAGATGCAATAATTACTGAATATCTTCAATAACTTTGTTAATATGGGACCAATTTGAATTCGGTTTGAAGCAGAGAATGTGGACAGACGTCGCACCTTAGATGGACATGGTTGATTTTTGAAAAGTCAACTAATAAAAAACTTATTGAAGATAAACCAAAATTTTGGTTTATCTTCAATAACTTTTTTTATCAGTTGATTTTATAAAAATCTACCACGACCATGTTATTCCTGACATTTTCCACCTTCTCTGCTTCAAACCGAATTCAAATTGGTCAAGTATAGACAAAGTTATTGAAGATTATCGGAAATTCTAAGTCACATGATTATACACCGTGTAAGAAGCCATTTTCAAAGTCCCAGCTCATTTGAATGAGTTTCACATAAAGGCCAAGTCTACAAATGACCTCAACTAATTACTGTTTTCCAAGCTACAACAAGAGCTGTCCGAAGACAGCGCGCTCCACTTTCTAAGTTGCTTAGTATAAAGGGGGCATAACTCCAAATATAGTGGAGCCAGGGTCATGTGCCCTGGTAGTAAGGTAGAGGGTGTGATGGTGAATAAGTATTCCAAGTTTGGATTGAATCCCTTTGATAGTATGGAAGTTATTGATGTTTGAAAAAACTTTAACCTTTGTTGCAACGCCGACGCCAGGGTGACAGTATAATCTCTCATTTTCTTCGAAAAGTCGAGCTAAAAAATGTGAACTGTTAAAATTTTGAAAGCTACTACAGGCAACTATAGATGTAAGATTTGTCAATCATAAATCAGAGAAAATATTGAGACAAAAGGAGTTAATGCTGGTTATCAAAGGGCAAACAAGACGGACATAAGAGCAAACAAAGATTTGTCTGCGATTGCATGCACACTTTTAAAATGGATCCACTTCAATTAATATTACAAGATGAAAACCCTGTTCGGTTTTGCATTCACACTGTAGAAGCAGACCATAGCCCTTTCAAAAACATGGAAACTGCAAGCCAAATTATATCGACCATAGATAATTATGAGAGAAAAGGAGAAATTGCTGATTTTCAGTAATTTCTTCTTTCCTCTCAATGTTTCCCAAGCTTTTCTATTAAGGATTTCTACGAAGAATTTAAAAGAAGATATTGTTTTAGAAAGGGCACTTTTTGCAAAAGACAAGGGGCACTGTTGTCATAGCAACTAAATAGAAAAGACAAGATCTATACTTTTCATTCTTGAGTAAAATTTAATTCAAGTTACATGATAACAGTAGTGAGAGAGTAAAACTGTGCCAAGTTTTTAAAACAAGTGTTTGACATCTAGACCTCTTTTTAACCATTTCTCAAACAATTACATTTTAAAGCTTTCCCGAACAAAACCTGGTTTTGTATAATTCGTTTTGTTCTGGTTTTGTATAGGTTGTGAGTAAGTTTGGAAAAGTATTGAGACAAAAGAAGAAAATGCTGATAACCAGCATTTTCTTCTTGAGTCTCAATATTTTGTGCTATATTGTACATAAACCTGGGGCCCGTTTTATCAACGGACGTACATCGGTCGTAGCCATGATGTGACTTTTTTATAAAATGGGCCCCTGATCTTCATTTTATCTTGAATCCTCTCCAGCAGCTTCACTGGTGGTGAACTCGGCCAAAGCGAGGGACGTTTTTTCGCGAACAATGTATTCCTTCGGTGTTGTTATAAAATATTGTAACTATGTCTTCGATAAAGCCGTAGTTACGAGATTTTATAACAACACCGACAGTTTGTCAATACAAAACTGTAAACCCGGTCTGATTTAGAACAAGTTCATTGTCATCAGAAAAAGAATCTTTAAACTCACATTTAAACGCAAAATATCTATACCTTGTTGAGCGAAAAACGTCCCTCACTTTGGCCGAGTTCACCACAAGTGAGCTTTCTGTCTGAATTTTTCCAGTATGGGCAAGAGTTGATAATCTTGGTCAACAAGAAGACACATTTGGCTTTAACAAAACAACAAGAAAGACAAATGCACTGTACAAAACAAAAGAATGAGGTAGAAATTACATTCTTTGTCATGCAAGTCAGGTTTAACCCTTTCCCAACGGCAAAGTTTTAGGCTGTTCCAAATTCAAAGATGATGCAGACGACAATTTCAAGTGCATAATATATTAAATTTTTTGGCCTTTTTTTTTTGTAGAAAACATTGTGAAAAATGAAGAAATTGCTTGTGACAAGTAATTTCTTAATTTCCCACACTTTTTTCCAAAGCCTTGATTTGAATGGCGTCAAATGGCGTACTGTGTGGGAATGAGCTAAATAACAGACAACATCTTAAAGTTGATCGACCCTTTACGAAATGACAAGTTGAAAGGGTGGTCTAATTTGAAAGTTGCTGCAGACAACAAAGTGGATGTTAGTAAAGGTAGGATTAGCTCAAAATATTGAGGCAAAAGGAGAAAATGCTGTACATCAGCATTTTCTTCTTTTGGCTCAATGTTTTTCTTGAAGAGCAATCAAAACCAGGTCTTATTCTGGAAAGGGTTAAATTTTGAAATTTTAAAACTCTCTTGGTAGAAAACAATGTGGGAAAGGAAGAAATTGCTTGTCACTAACTTCTTACTTCTTCGGAGGTGTCAGAAAGTGTGAATGTGGGAAATGGGTTATAAGTGGTTGATATGGAAATAGGGCCTCAATGGCTTATGAGACCATTATGGAGTCAGATCAGCATGGGTGTGAGTAATGGGTCAAGATCCATGTTCTACTATTCCTAGTGGTAATGGAGAATTAATAGGATAACAACACGGATCTTAACCCATTACCAAACGACAAAATTTTATACTGGTCCAAATTGAAAGATCATGCAGATGACAATTTCAAGTGAATGAAATTTCTAATTTTTAGGTCTGTTTGGATGGAAAACATTGTGGGAAATGAAGAAATTGCTTGTCACAAGCAATTTCTTCATTTTCCACAATGTTTTCCAAAGCCATTGTGTTTTAGAGCGTCAATATGCATCACTGTGTTGTAATGGGTTAACCCATTACAACACACTGACTCTTTTTTGTCTCCCTTCTAGATAATGGCTTTGGAAAGCATTGTGGAAAATGAAGAAATTGCTTGTGACAAGCAATGTTTTCATTTTCCACAATGTTTCATATCGTCGGTGGGGAGTCAAAACCTCGTAACTCCAGCTTATTCAAGCTGTAGTTACGAGGTTTTGACTCCCCACCAACGATATGCAAAAAGACCATAAAATGTTAAATAGCATTCAATTGAAAATGTCGTCTGAAACATTTTTGAATTTGGACAGGTCTAAAATTTTACTGTTTGGTATTGGGTTTATTAGACTTTCTTTAATGCTTTTCGGTGGATTATCGGGAAATAACGGTAGATTATCATTTTGATAAACTCACCGCCCATTCAGTGAAATTATCAAAAACTTGTGCCCCGCTTTCGTTCATATCAAACTATCTGACGTTATCTAAGCCGGGCCAAAGAAGTGACGTCATCGTAAGCGTTGCATAGCAGTCACGTGCAAAATGACGCGCTTTAAGAAAATCTGTCATGATTTTTTAGCATTTTGTCTATTCTTTTACATTAAAGAAATAGAATAATCGTTTGTTTTACGAGCAAGATTGATTTATATTTCCATTCGTGAACAACGAAAGCTTCATTTTCACTCGTGGCTTCGCCACTCGTGAAAATAAAGCTTTTGTTGTTCACCCAATGAAATATAAATCGATCTTACACTGAAACAAACGATTATCCTCTATATACATAGGCTTATCTGAACCTGCTGGTATCTCTAAATAATTATAACCCATTACCGAAGTGGGACTTTATTTTCAACAATATGAAACAAGATGTGTTCGTGAAACGCCAATGCCCCGAAATGGTTAATGTTAAGCTTTCATGTTAAGTTTCCGACAGACAGACGGACAACTGCAAGAGAATATCCCCCCCCCCCACTTCTTTTCTATACAGGGCATAATAAAAGTGAAGATTTTTGATAACAGTTGATACAATTCAACACATTAGTTACAGTTATAACATCTAACAAACACAATTATACTAGTGAAAAAAACATTGTAACTTGTGATAATCTAAAAATGTGAAAATAAACAAATTGTTTGGCATAATATGTATTTATAAAGAAGAAAAGATAGCATCATATTTTCACTTTTCTTCACAAATCTTGTAACTGCAGCTTGTTTTAGGCTGCAGTTACGAGGTTTACGAAAAAAGTGATGGTCTGTGTCGCTTCAGGCATAATATTTGGCAAGTTGAAACTTGAAAGAGCTAAAACAATTTTGGAGAGCAGCTCATTTTTGCCCAAAAGAGAGCCTGTCATCATTGGTAAAGGGTTGTTTTTTTTAACCCTTTCCAAAACAGCAAAACTTTAGGATGATCCAGTTCAAAAACTGCTAAAATGACTAAACGGATGTTATTAAAGATATGATTTGTGTAAAATATGGCATAGATAATATTGAGACTAAAGAAGAAACTGCTGTTTATCAGCAGTTTCTTCTTTTGTCTCAATGTTTACCCAAGCCTTTTCTATTTGGGACGTCAAAACCAGGTCTTGTTTGGGAAAGGGTTAATTAAAGGACATATTAATCAGGAAAACGTTTAACCAAAGAGATACTTTTTGAGCAGTTTCAACTTATCTCTTTCCCAAACAATAAACTTTTAGCATGGCGCACTTCAAAAACTTCTACAGAACACAAAATGGCAATTAATGCAAACATTATTCATCAGTGGTGGATCCAGAGGGGGTTTGGGGCACAGGGGTTCAAATGAACCCTCCCCTATAGTCTGATTATTTCATTTTAATGCAGAAATTCAGTCAAAATTTTGTAATAATCGTACAACTAACCTTCTTTCCCCGCTTTTTATATATTCGAACCCCCTCACAGAAATCCAGGATCCGCCACAGTTTATGTATAATATAGCTCTGAAAATATTGATGCAAAGAGGAGAAAATGCTGGTCAACAGCATTTTCTTCTTTTGTCTCAGTGTTTTCCCCAGCCATTTCTATTAGAGAAATCAAAATCAGGTCTTGTTTTGGAAAGGGTAAATCCGATTGAAATGACAAGCACTTGCAAAGCAATGGACATGAAAACAGATAGGTGAAAAAAAAGCATGGCAACATATTACGACCATTCAGGCATAGGTATACAGAAGATATCAAGATCTTGCATACAGAAATACAAACTATTACACTTTGAAGTACAGGCCAATGTCGATTTAAGACTATTTTAATTTTCATATGCTAGAAGGGTCGTATTATGTTATAGCCCTTATCGTCCGTCCGTCCGTCTGTCCGTCCATTAGCAATTTCTTGTGTGCGCAACCCCTCCTACAGTTTTGATCGGAATTTGATCAAACTTGCCACAATGAATATCCATGGTGTCTAGTTGTGCACACAAAATTCAGATAACTCTTTTCATTCTTGAATTATCTGCCCTTGAATTGAAACAAGAGCTGTCCGAAGACAGCGCGCTCGACTTTCTAAGTTGCTTAGTATAAAGGGGGCATAACTCCGAATATAGTGGAGCCAGGGTTATGGGCCCTGATAGTAAGGTAGAGGGTGTGATGGTGAATAAGTATTCCAAGTTTGGGTTGAATCCCTTTGATAGTATGGAAGTTATTGATGTTTGAAAAAACTTTAACCTTTGTTGCAACGTCAACGCCGACGCCCGGGTGACAGTATAAGCTCTCATTTTCTTCAAAAAGTCGAGCTAAAAAAATGCCAATTTTACTGACAAGCCCCTCTGCGGCGTATATGCGCTGCTCTGCGAAGCTCTTGTTTAAGTTTCAAGCAGCTATCTTTTTCTATGATGTAACACAGAGTCAATTCTCCATACTGACCAATGCATTATATTGTGGAAATAAAGGGTCAAGTTGTTGTGAGTGTCCCTTTACCCATTACCAAACTGGGCAATTTTTGACTGGTCCAAAAAAAAGATGTTGCTGAGGATTATTTCAAGTGAATGATTTTTTTTTCAATTTCTTTGGTCTTTCTGGGTAGAAAATGTTGTGGGAAAAGAATAAATTGCTTGTTACAACCAATTTTTTCATTTCAAACAATGATTTTCCAAAGCTTTTGCCTTCTTGGGCATCAAAAAGTGAAAGTGTGAGGATGGGTTAAGTTGAATATGGACACACACTAAAGAATAACATAACAGCAAAATACACTAACCATGAAAAACAGGTAGTCTTCAAACTAAGTACTTAGAACAGAAAGAGGATTAGGGTCAGGAACCCGATTTGGCATATTCCAATTGTGTCAAAAATATCATGCTATGTCACATAGTTAAATAGGAATGCATCAAATTAGGTTCATAACCCTAACCATATAACTATTTGGGTTCTCATATTAGTTTTAAGTTGCTGCCTAAAAATTATATCATGATGCAATACACATAATGTAAAATGAAATAATTGAACACTGCAACATATTGCAAATATTGACTAAAATACACTGTAAAATGGTCAGTATTATTAATTGAATTACATACATTAAATATTCCCTTTCCATATAAAACACAAGGATTTCATTAAATATTCCTTTTACATCAATGACTGAAACACAAGGATTTCATTAGTCTATTTTCAAAGATCTATATAATAATACATGTGATGTTATATGATAAATACTTAAGCCTTCACCAAACAACACCTGGTTTTGATGTTCTTAACAGAAACAGCTTTGGAAAATAATGAAGCAAAAGAAGAAAATGATGATAACCATCATTTTCTTAGCCTAAATATTTTCTGTGCAATTTAGTACACAAATCCTAACTTTGTCAAAATTCTTTTTGTTGTATGTTGCAGCTTTCAGAGTGGAAAAGCCTAAATATCGCCATTTGAGAAAGGTTTAATCCATGTAACAATTTTCCCATGATCAATTTCAAAGCATCAATAGTTACACCCAATCATCACACTCGCTTGATTCTGTGAGCCTGATAAACACCCTAGACACTTTTTTAGAGATAGATTTTATAATTTAAGATATCTTGAGATTTCTAAAGATATTGTAAGATTTAGCGTTCTTTAGAGCAAGATATTTAAGCTGCTTAAATCTTCCCAAACAAGACCTGGTTTTGACGTCCCTAATAGAAAAGGCTTGGGAAACATTGCAACAAATGAAGAAACTGCTGATAACCAGCAGTTTCTCCTTTTGTGTCAATATTTTCTGTGCCATATTTTACACAAATCCTATCTTTAATAACATCCATTTTGTCATTGATGGCAGTTTTTGAAGTGGATCACCCAAAAATTTTGACGTAAGGGAAAGGGTTAATGATAGGCGCCATTACTGTATACTTTCTGTGGAAGCCTTCGGTCAATTCTCTACAAATAATATGAGTGAAAATTGACGTTGTTCCAAATGCTCCAGGAAATTTTGTGTTCTGAATGATCCAAACTTTATACAAATGACGTCATCATAAAAAGTATGGAACATTCAGAACACCTTGTCAAAATCTCAGTCTTAAAAATACTTTATTATCTCAAAGATCTTAAAGAAATCTTATAAAATAACGCTATAAAGAATGCGTCTCTGATTTGGTCACTTAACAGAGTCATGTGATATGTTTAGCCCCTAGCATCTAACCCTTTCCCAAACGACAAGATTTTGGAGCCTTCCAATTTGAAAGTTGTTGCAGACGACAATTTTGAAGTAAATAAGAAAGGATTAGTGTACAATATAGCATAGAAAATATTGAGACAAAAGAAGAAACTGCTGATTATCAGCAGTTTCTTCTTTTGTCTCAATTTTTTCCCCAAGTCTTTTCTAATAGGGACATCAAAAGCAGGTCTTGTTTGGGAAAGGGTTATCTGGTGATTGGTGTTTTAGATAAAATAACATCCGTTTCAAACAACATAATATCATTTTACAATCTTTAACCCATTACCAGATGACAAAATTTTAAACTTGTTCAAATTCAAAGATGCTGCAGACCACAATTTCAAGTGAATGAAATTGTACATTTTTGGTCTCTTTGGGTAGAAAACATTTGTGGAAAATGCAATTTTTTCATTTACACCAATGTTTTTAAGAAGTATTTATCTTTTGGGCCGTCAAAATGTGTCAATGTGTGGGATTGGGTTACCGGCAATGATATGATGATTAATTTATTATACATAAAATAAAATACAGGTTACAAAAATGCAAATTGGAATATAGTCTAATACATAACCGGTTAGTTCTAACAGATCTTCAATATGATAAAGTCTATGATTATATCTTATAAAAATTTCACAAGCAAAACCTGGTTTTGACGTCCTTAACAGAAAAGGCTTGGAAAAACATAGAAACAAAAGAAGAAAATGCTAATAAGCATCATCAATTTTGTTGTCCGCAGTATCTTTGCTATATTCTAACAAATTTCAATCCAGAAAAAAATTGTTCTCTTTCTTAAACAATACCTGGTTTTCATGACCCAAGGGCATGTTATTTAGGAAGTCTTGAGGAAAAAGAAGAAAACAATGATAACCAACATTAATTTAAAATTATTTCTGTTTCTTCTAGTTTTTAAGCAATAACTTGCAGATTGTCTGTTTTTGTTGCCATCCATTCTGTTGCCTGCAACACCTATTGTCCCTTTCCAAAACACAACCTTATTTGATGTCCCTAATTACGACAGCTTTAAAAAGCACTAGAAGATAGGAAGATAATGCTGATTATCCATGCTTTCTACTCTATTTTCAGTGCTTTTCTTTTGTATAACACAAGTATTTCAAGTATGTTGTATCACTTATTTCTTTTGTCTGCATCACCTAGCAATTTGGACCACCCTGAAATTTTGTCATATGGGAAAGGGTGAACCTTTCCTAAACAAGACCTGGTTTTGACGTCCCTATCTGAAAAGGCTTGGGAAAATATTGAGACAAAAGAAGAAAATGCTGATAATCAGCATTTTCTCCTTTTGTCTCAATATTTTCTTAGCTAAATTTTACACTATATATATCTCTTTCAACATCTGTCTTGTTGTCTGCATCAGCTTTTAAACTGAACTGGTCGAAAATGTTGCCATTTGGGAAAGTAATTTAAATTGGTCAAAACCCCCATCATCTGGGTGTAAACTAATCCCGTTTCTTGCCATTCCTGAGGGTTTTACTGCTGGACACTCCATTCGTTGATGAGTTCGTGTGAAGATCCGCCGCAATCAAACTTTTCGTATAAAATTCATACAAGGCCGTTATATGGTAGCCCATGTTCGCGTATGCTATCATGTACTCAAACAGGGAGAAATAGCTGAAAGCTGAAATACAAAGAAAAAATAACTTAATCCTTGTCCTTACGATTTCAAATTTTGTTTCAAACAAATTGTTCATTTAAAGATACATATTTACAGTTACTCATTTATTTTTGGGGTAATTTGCTGTAAAAATAACCGTACATAATTAAAATATGACCTTTAATTTTTCTCTGTGCCAAATTTCAGCTCTGTCTAATCTGTATTGGCTTAGATTACGACGGATTTAAAACCCAATATCACATCATTTCGTAAACACTATCAACGGCTTTAAATATTTTACATACTTTTACACCGCTGCATGATTATCGATTTATGTCATTTATTGTATGAATCTTGTATTCTGTCTTATAAAGTCTATAAACGGTGCGACAACATGCTAAAAGCCAACTTCTGTGGATCATAAGGAATTTAGGCCTTGGGATACTAATGTCCCTTTAAGTGAGAAATCAATAAGTTTATCTCAAGTTTTTGCCAAAATAATTGAGTAGAAAGCAGGATGTAAAGGCTAAGATCAGACTGCAAGTCTGTGCAGTCTAATTTTAGTCCATACTGCCTTCAAAATCTTTGATCACAACAGGATCATGCCATGAACAGCATAAGAAAGGTTAAAATTGTTGAATTTTCTGTGACTAACTTATTATGTTCTACGCATTTTTTATTAAATAATGATCTACAAAATCAGACTTAACCCATCCCAATCAAGACCAGCTTTTGACGTCTCTGGAGGAAAGAGAATCAGAAAAGATAGAAAGAAAAGATGAAAATGCTGATTATCCTTCCATGTTTTCTGTGCTTAATTGTACTAAAATCCTGTGTTTATCAACATCAATTTTGTCATCTGCAGCAACTTTTGAATCAGATTGCTGTCCATTTTTGGTGTTTGAGAAAGGGTTAAATTACAAGCTAAAAATAACTCACCTCCCGGTATACAGTAAAATCTGTGTCTTATAAAGAATATAATCAACCCCACAGTTGATAAACTGATCCAAACAAACATAGCTCGCTTCCAGAAATAGGACTTTTTCTCCTGAAATAGAACATTATCCTATTACCACATGAGGACGCCTCTGGACGCCTACCTCTTATTTGAATCAAGACGCCTCTGGACTCCCTTTAATCATTGGCATTTAAGCCAACGGAAACCTTTGGATGTCCTTATTTTTCAACTACCAATTGTTTTAGTTTATTTGTCTACGGCAATGGGATGTTGATTTTCATATTTGGTATACAGTAAAATCTGTGTCTTATAAAGAATATAATCAACCCCACAGTTGATAAACTGATCCAAACAAACATAGCTCTCTTCCAGAAATAGGACTTTTTCTCCTGAAATAGAACATTATCCCATTACCACATGAGGACGCCTCTAGACGCCCAACTCTTATTTGAATCCAGACACCCCTGAACTCCCTTCTACCATTGACATTTAAGCAAAAATGGATTATTTGCAAAATATGAACATCTTGCATCAAGGTCAGTGCTATGAGTGAGTGAGAGTTAAAAATTGTGTTACAAAACATGGGAAATTTTGAAGGAAAATAATGATCATCAGCATTTTTTTCTTTTCTCACAAAACTTGCCGACACCAAAATCAAGGGATTGCTTGAGAAAGAGCTATGGTTTAACCCTTTCCCATACAAGACCTGGTTCTGACGGCCCTAATAGAAAAGGCTTGTGAAAACATTGAGACAAAAGAAGAAACTGCTGATGATCAGCAGTTTCTCCTTTTGTCTAAATATTTTCTGAGCTATATCATACACAAATCTTATCTTTAATAACATCCATTTTGTCATTTGTGGCACTTTTTGAAGTGGATCAGCCTAAAATTTTGTTTGGTAATGGGTTAAACACTTACTGTTTCAAACAGCGGTTCACATATAGACCATCTAAATATAATTGTACCAAAACGCCAAGAATTTAGACTGTTCCAATTTAAAAGCTGCAGCAGAGGACAAATTGGTGTAAATTCATATGGAATTTGTGTATATTATAAAGCTATTAAAAAATATTGAGGCAAAAGAAGAAATGCTGATTATCAGCATTTTCTTCTTTTGTCTCAATGTTTTCCCAAGTCTTTTCTATAAGGGACGTCAAACCCTGTCTTGTTTGAGAAAGGTTTAAAAACTTACCGTTTCGGTCAGTGGTCCCTTTCTTGACCATCTAAATATAACTGTGCCAAACAGCATGTTTGCTATTGAGGTTATCACAGATTCAACCCCTTCCAAAATGGTAAGAAATTAGACTGTTCAAATTTAAATGCTGCGGCAGAGGACAAATTGGTGTAAATTCATATGTAATTTGTGTATATTATAGAGCTCTTGAAAAATATTGAGGCAAAAGAATAAAATGCTGATTATCAGCATTTTCTTCTTTTGCCTCAATGTTTTCCAAATCCTATTTCATAAGGGACGTCAAACCCTTATAAGGGACGTCAAACCCTGTCTTGTTTGAGAAAGGTATTAAAGCTTACCGTTTCTGTCAGTGGTCCCTTTCTTGACCATCTAAATATAATTGTGCCAAACAGCATGTTTGCTATTGAGGTTATCATAAAGGCTACAAAAATTTTCTCATGGATCGCTGAAACAAAAGAAAAAGAAAGATATTCTACCCATCCCGCTAAAAGGGACCTTACAGGAAGTGTAACAAGAGTTGTCCGTGGACAACGTAGCTCGTCCATAGATACGAGAGCTTGTCCCAAAAAGTGGTCAAAAGTCAAGGTCATTAGGTTGACGGTCATGGTCTCAAGGTCAAGGCATGAGGTATTCATATGTGACCCGTTACGCTAAAAGGGACCTTATAGGTTTTGTGAAAAGTATCCACCCTAGTCAGTCTGCGCAGTCCGCGCAGCCTGACAAGGGCTGATACTTTTCACCGCAATGTAAATTTCTGAATCTATAATGTTTACCCTTGATATGTATTCATAAATTTACAATATCTGGTTGACCTCTACTGAGCCATATTTGTTTCTCGAAATTTGTTCACATAAGGTCCCTTTTAAAATGACACATCACATATTTATATAGCAATGGAGCAATAATGGAGTTATATAATAAATTCATTGGTTAATGCAAATTATTCATAGACTCCATAAATTAATTTGGGAATCCACAATTTACCAATTGTCAATTATGCCCTCTTTAAAGGGAAATCACTATACTTTATTTTTCAACATGTAACATGTGGTGAAAAAACAGTGTGGCTCAACCAAGATTCGTTTGATTGGACTAGCAAAGCTCGTTAATACAAATTTCTTTAAGCAAGTATCTGGAAAAAAGTTCCTAATGGCAATGGAGAACAACAAGGAATCAGACCAATCTGTGCATATCAATGATTTTCAACAAAAACCTGGTAACTGCAGCTTGTTTTAAGCTGCAGTTACCAGGTTTTTGTTGAAAGCTGAATATATGCATTTGGATGAGGATCAAGATCCATATTGCTGTCCAATGGCTTACTTTACCTTTAGCAACTGTTGGTTAGCAAATGGACCCTTAACCCTCTCCCAAACAAGACCTGGTTTTGACGTCCACAATAGATATGGCTTGGGAAAACATTGAAACAAAAGAAGAAACTGCTGATAACCAGCAGTTTCTCCTTTTGTCTCAATATTTTCTGTGCCATATTTTACACAAATCCTATCTTTAATAACATCCATTTTGTCAATTGTCGCAGTTTTTGAAGTGGATCACCCTAACATTTTGTCATTTGGGAAAGGGTTAAAAGATTGCAATTGAAAACAGGCTGATCTGGAAACATGCTTGTCAAAAATGTTATTTAAGGACCTTTTGACTTGAATAAGACCTGCTGACCTGGTAAGACAAAGGAAGAAAATGCTGATAACCAGCATTTTTTCTCAATGTTTTACGTATTAAACTTTACATAAAATCAGTCTATATTATCACCCAAGTAATTGACTGCAGCAACTCCCACATTTCACCACACCAAACTTTTGACATATGGGAAAGGGTTAAAGGGCCCTTTTCCAGATCAACAATACTTACACAATATTTGTTACACAGTACTTACGATAATTTTCTTTATTTGAAATACAGCTGACTGAGAGTAAACATGAACACTCGATGGTATACAACCAAAAACAAAGTTTGTTTAAAAACTTGTAAAGGCCATGATATCGTTTAATGTTGGTTATACACTCTTGGTAATAGTTGTACATCACAAATCCCACAAAAAACCTCGGTGTCGAGTGTAGACCGATACATATTCGCCATATATAAGCTTGCGGTTTGATGCCAGTAACTGCACTAACAGAGGGAATTGTATTTGTTACCTGAAATGATGGAAATGAGAAAAAACTATGAATTAATTATGTCATAAAACATTGTAATAAAAGGAGAAAAACCTCGGCGTCGAGTGTAGACCGATACATATTCGCCATATATATGCTTGCGGTTTGATGCCAGTCACTGCACTAACTGAAGGGATGGTATTTGTCACCTGAAATGATTGGCAAAATTATTAACCCATTTCCAAAAGCATGTTGAAGTATAGAAATCATTGCAAGAAAAGGAGAAAATCCTCTCCATAGAAGGGAGACTGTTACATATTGGCCATATAATAAGCCAGCATGTTGATGCATTTTGATGCCAGTCACTGACTGAGTCTGTAATGGGGAAATTGTGTTCGTCACCTGAAATGATTATTAATTAAATTCTTTAACCCTTTCCAAAATGCAGTATGGAAAACATACCAAGAAAAGGAGAAAAACCTTGGCCTGGAGTGTAGACCAAACAACCCTGAAATCAATGCAAGAAAAGGAGAAAACCTCCAAGTAGAATGTAGGCTGATACATCTTCTCCAAATAAAAGCCTGTGGTTTCACTGTGTATAATCATGTGACTCAGAATTTCCGATAACCTTCAATATCTTTTTTAATACTTGACCAATTTGAATTTGGTTTGTAGCAGAGAAGGTAAGAAAATGCCAAGAATAAGCTGGGGTGTTGGATTTTTGAAAAGTCAACTGATAAAAAAGTTATCGAAGATAAACCAAAATTTTGGTTTATCTTCAATAACTTTTTTATAAGTTGATTTTTCAAAAATCAACCAAGTCGATCTAATGCTCGACGTCTGTCCACATTTTCTGCTTTCAACCAAATTCAAATCGGTTCAGTATTTACAAAATTATTGAAGATTTTCTATAAAATATTGTATCCCATGATTATCCACCGTGGGTTTAACTGTTACCTGTCCTCTTCGGAGCAATGAAAGCCATCATGGCCTGTAGGCGCCTCCTAGACGGTACAGTGGCGGATCCAGGATTTCTGAAAGGGGGGGTTCAAATTTACAATTAGGGCCATTCTTAGGGGGGTTCGTTTTTCTATTACTATACAATTTTGACTGAATTTCTAAATGGAAATGAAAGAATAAGGCGTCAATACATGAGTGTTGGAAGATTTAATTAACCCTTTCCCAGACGGCAAAATTTTAGGGTGATCCACTTCAAAAACTGCCACAAATGACAAAATGGAAGATATTACAGGTAGAATTTGTGTAAAATACGGCATAGAAAATATTGAGACAAAAGGAGAAACTGCTGGTAATCAGCAGTTTCTTCTTTTGTTGCAATATTTTCCCCAGCCTATTCCACCAGGGACATCAAAACCAGGTCTTGTTTGGGAGAGAGTTAAAGACTTCAGCCGATCTGTGTAAGACAGCGCCTCGAGTTCTGGAACAATTCTTGTTGCTCTACGTTGGATGTTCTCGATCAACTGTGTATTTTTCTTGTTGTTGTTGTTGTTGTTGTGAATCAATGACGCTAGACTCCAGCGTTTTTTCTCTCACTTTTGGGAACGAGTCCGGTACCGGGCAGATTGGGAAAAAATGCGTCGTTTTCTCAAAAATTGGGAAAAACATTAAAATAACAGTTTCAGACATAGAATTAAGTCTTCTGTAACATTACCTATCTTAATAAAGGTTCCTGGACAATATTATCAACAAACAGAGACATTTAAGACTTTCCAATTTGAATGCTGTTTGACCAAAGTGATGTTAGATACAATGGGATGGATGTACTGTACAATAAGGAGCATCTATCCTCATCAATACTCAACACCCATGAAAATTGTCTTTTGAAACACCTTCAGAACAGTCTAAATGTTGCTGTTGGGAAAAGGTTTGAAAATACATTGAGCAAAAAAAAAAAGAAAACATGAATAGATCTGCATGTAGATCAAGATGAATCTAGATCTATTTATTTTATAATATTTTAATGTTTGTTTAAAAAAATCAATGTTAATACCGTGCTATTACATAGATCTATCGACACATAGAATGTTCTGTTATTGATTTGTTGTTATCATTTGATTTTTTATCAATACTATCGCCCCCCCCCCCCCCCCCCCCCCCCCCCCCGGTGGAAACATCGTATCTTATCAATTAAATAACAAATTTGGGAAAAGAGAAAAGACGAGTATCCTGCTTCCTGATTAAATTTTGATTCATGCAGGTATAATGACATTAAATTTTCTTGACTTCCTTGAACTTTAATGTGACCTGTTTTCTCCCGTTAGAAAAGCACAAATAAGTCCAATTTATTAGCGAATTTACTTACCCGAAATATCGGAGATCGTAATGGGGCGCGGTATTATCGGTATATTCCGATATCCTTCGTCGATGATACGTATCGTGGTACGATTTGGAAATTTCTGTTTTCCGGGAATCTTCGGTAGTTTCCGTAAATATTTTTCGGTAAAAATGATTGACAGGGCTCGGACTGGTGATCGACACTTCAGGAGCCATAGACGATAATTTAAAGAAAAAAAAAGTGGCTCAAGAGATCGAATATGGCTCAAAGACTTGACTAATTATGCTAATCGCCGATTAAAATGACTGCCAACACTTACTTTTTGTTTAATTCGAAAGATAGATTGGCTGTCTAAACGGTCGAGTAAGCACACAAGTTAAATATGTACAGCTGACCGGGACCTAATTCCTTTGTGTAATCGCGAGGCAGCATGACACAAAGAGGCAACACGTCTGTGTTAAAACCATCTAACGTCAGTGTATTTACTTGGTAGATAGCGTTTTGTTTTCATCGCTTCATCCTTTTTCCCGCGCTTAATGGGCACGCGCGAATTTTATAAACAAATCGTAGTAAAGCGTAACCTTATTTGGATGTGGAAAAATCATGTGATTATATTTGACTTACTACGTCATCAAATGACTATGTTTGCGGCGTTTTTGATCTCTCTCAACTCATCGCATATGAGTAACACAGGTTTATTCTGTTTCTTTGACTCGGATTAGGAGTAATCAAAATGTTAAATTTGTTATCAAATTATAGTTTTATTAATAAATACTTACCTAATATTACACTATGGATTTCCTTTTCGGTCCGCATAATAAACTTTCCGGAAACCGGAAAATAAACAAGATCTTGCGCATGCGCATCTTGTCTACTTCCGTTTCAACCCCATGTGCCTCAGTATTCCTTCGGCGAAACAGTTCGCCAAAAGAGATACTAAGTAACACAAGGGGAGGCGGGAGGGAAAGTTGTAATATTAGGTAAGTATTTATTAATAAAACTATAATTTGATAACAAATTTAACATTTTTATTTCATAAATACTCTACCTAATATTACACTATGGATTATTCCAGATTCCAAAGCAGTACAAAATGTAGCTTGTGTTATTTAGTAACAGTACTACACCAAAACTTTAAAATTAACAAATTTAGAAGGAAAATAATTACCTCTAAATGATATACATGTTTCTCCTTCCACTTGGTTAACCAATAACAGCTTCTCCCTCCTATGTACTTCTCTATTTACAGGGTTGTATTCCTTCCTGGAAACACTCCCAAAACACCAATATTTACAGTTTCTTCATTGGCGGTCCGCCGAAAAACCTACATGTTCATTTACAAAATGTGTGCTTTCACCAATTAAACAAAGAAATTAACGGCCACAGGTTTCAAATAATGTCTTGTGAATGTGGTCTCCCTTGACCAATCTGCAGCCTCCATAACCTGCTGTAAAGATGCACCCTTGAATAATGCCCAAGACGGTCCAATACTGCGAGTCGAATGAGCAGTTATTCTTCCTGAAGGTTTCTTGGTCTTTTTGTAACAGTACTTTATCAAAGATATCAACCATCTAGAAATAGTTACGGTAGACACTGGTTGATGCGGTTTATTGATAGCCAAAAACAGTTTCAATATATCTTTCCCATCCTTTGACCTAAATTGTTCTACAGCTTTCAAATAATAAGTTAAAGCTCTTTTTGGATCAAGTTTCTTGTCATTCTCGAGATAAGGCACAAAAATGTTCTTTCCCATATGGCTGGGTCTATCTGACTTTGACAAACCTGTCCTTACAAATGTTACCCCTTGTTTCTGAACATTCGCATTGCCTTCACCGAGCTGCAAGGACTGTAAATCACTACATCTTCTAAATGTTGTAATGGCCACAAGAAAACATGTCTTCCAGGTCAAGTACTTCAATGGTGCATCCTTCAGTGGTTCAAACGGTTTCTCCTTTAAACAACCTAAAACGAGAAGAAGATCCCATTCTGGGACTAATTTTTTCACTGGAGGACGTTCATTGAAAATACCCTTCAACAGTCTGATAATATGTGGATGTTGACCAACTGGTATATTACCGACTGGTGATAAAACAGATGACAACATGGACCTGTACCCATTAATTGTTCTGTATTTTAAGCCCTTTCCATACAGATAAGTCAGAAATTCTGCACATTGCACTAAAGACGCTGAATAGGTATCAATGTTTTGTTCACTACACCAGCTATGGAATTGTCTAAACTTACTCCTGTAATCTTTTTGGGTTCCTTTCCGCCATGACTTTGACAGTAACTGCCTAGTCTGCTCAGAAAATCCAGATGAAGAGTAGTTTCTGTCGACAATAGCCATGCAGTCAGATGTAATGACTGTACATTGGGATGTGATACTTTCCCCTTGCACTGAGTCAATAGATCTGGCTGACATGGCAGAACTACAGGGCAAGCAATCAGAAACTTGAGAATCAAAGGATACCAATGTTGTCTTGGCCACATAGGTGCTATCAGAATCATTGTGCACTGGTAATGCTGAAAGTGGTTCAATACTCTGGGAATCAATTGCACTGGTGGGAAAGCATAAACAAACATGTTCTGCCATGCAATTGACAGGGCATCCATTGCATAAGCCTGCGGATGATGAGTCCATGAGCAAAACAGCGGCGTTTTCTTGTTCTCTATTGAGGCAAAGAGATCCATCATAGGTTTGCCCCAATTCCGAAACAAGCTCTCTGCTACTGTTATGTTCAATGACCATTCTGTTGCAAGGACTCTCTGACGACTTAATGCATCTGCTATCACATTCTTGCTTCCCATTATACGAACCGCCTTCAGCCTTACCTTGCAAGCTATCGCAAACTTCCACAGTTGCATTGTCAAATTGCATAATTGGGTTGATCTCGTTCCGCCCTGGTGATTGATATATTGACAAACTGTTGTATTGTCGGAGCGGATCAACACATTTTGACTGGTAATGTGAGAACGGAATTGCCGTAAACATAACATCACTGCTTTCATTTCGAGACAATTGATATGCAGCATTTTCTCCATTGGGGACCATTGACCCTGACAAGTCAAATTGTTCATGTGTCCTCCCCAACCCCATTTGCCACTTGCATCTGTGGTCACCGTCAAGGAATATACCTGCTTGACTAAAGACCTGCCCTTCAAAATGTTCTGAGTGTCTAACCACCATTGTAAATGATGAACAAGCTGTTGTGTAAGTGGAATTTCCAAAGACATGGGCAGACGAGCAGGATTCCAATTTTGTAACAAATGAAGTTGAAGAGGCCTCATGAACAGTCTTGAATTGGGGATTATCTCCAGACAAGATGCCATTATTCCCAGAACTACCAGGTAGTATCTTGCGGTGATCTTTCCCTTCAAAAGGTCTTTTACTGCTATCTTTAAACGAGTAGCTCGTTCTGGAGTTGGCAACACAAGACCTTCTTTTAAATTGAACAGACTGCCTAGATAAACTATGCTTTGAATTGGGACTAGATCTGATTTTTCTTTGTTTATCATTAAACCTAGGTGATAAAGGAGACTGAGCAACTGATCTCTGTCTTCTAGAAGAGCCATTTTTTCCTGATTCAAGTTTAACCAGTCGTCTATGTAACTTGCAAGACGCAGCCCCGACTTTCGTAAATGAGCAACGATTACCGCCATCACTTTTACGAAGGTTCTGGGCGCACTCGTGGGACCAAAGCAAAGACACCGGAACTGGTAAACTATTCCCTGAAATTGGAATCTCAGAAATTTTCGATGGCCCTTGAATATCATAATGTGGTGATAGGCATCTTTCAGATCTACTGAAATTGCCCAATCTCCTTTTTCTACCATGTTTATCACTTTTGTTAATGTGTCCATTTTGAAGTGTTGCTTCCGGAGATAAACATTGAGGGGTTTTAAATTGATTACCGGTCTCATTTCTCCATTTTTCTTTGGAACCAGAAACAATGTACTGTAAAAACCTTCCTGAATTTGATCCCGAGGAACAATTTCTATTGCATTCTTTTCTAACAAAGATTTTATTTCTTCTTTTATTAAACTTTGTTGCTTTACAGGTACATTGGTTGGTTTTACTCCATTGAAAGGGGGTATTTTTAAGAATTCCAACTTGTAGCCCTCTTTTATGACATCTAAAACCCATTGATCTCGAGTTATTTTTTCCCACTCGCTTAGAAAATGTACAAGTCGGCCCCCAACGGGTATCTCCGGAAGTTTTGCTATGACACTTACCTTGTCATTTGTCAACTGGCTTGTCCAGCTGACTTTTTCCAGAACTTGCCGGTTGGCGTCTAGATTGGTTGCGAAAGGAACCTCGTCCACGACCATACCCTCGATTGTCCAAAGGCCTTTGTTGAACTTTTGGGATACGAAAACTATTCCATTGCCCACTAGCAGGTTTTTCCTGAGTTTTCTCATTCCCGTTCAGTCTCTTACTGAAATCTGGTTGACCACTGAATTTACGCTTGTGTCTCTGTACATCAGGTATCAAGTCATCCACTTGTTTTTTCTTCTCTTTCCTATCTTTTAAGAGAGTCTCCAAATTTTTGCCAAATACCCCTTCACCAGATAACGGCAAATTAGCAAATTCAAGGTTATCATGCTGTTCGTACAGCCCTGTGTCCGACATAGCCACTGTTCTCCTGCTGATATGGTGCAGAGCCCCGGCTCTACCAACTTGGTCCAAAACCTTGGTAGACATGGAGAAAATGTCCTTTACTTGTTTAGCAGCCATTTCTTTATCAAAAGAGTCCGACTCTAAAAACTGCAAGAGATTGCCAAGACTTTGCTGAACATAACACTGCATGATAATGCCTAGTCTGGCCGCATGTTGACCTTTGAAACAGATTTTGTCGACCATTTTGCACGGTTGAGAATACAGGACTTTACCTTTGCTTCTTGCAAAAGACGCTTTACTGCCATACCTTCTCACAAGGCAACAGTCTACTAAAGGATCCAAAGATGGGACCTTCAAAAAGTTCTCGCATTCTTCATCTAGTGGAAATAAATCCACATTCTCTTCTGAAAAAGCAGTCAAGAAATTAGGTTCAGAACACCTGTAACTGTTTTCTATCACTTCAATCTGTGATTTGTCCAAAATGATTCCTTCCTTACCAGTCTTTTTCTTAACAATGGAATCTTCACCAAAAATATCATAAAGACACTTTCTTGATATATCACTACTTGAACTCTCTTTGTGAGGGTCACAATTTTCGTCAGAAGAGTCAAAATTGTCCGAATCTGCACATAAAGACAAAGTGTCAGACGGTTGAGCAACACGGGAGTTTGTCTCCAAATGTTCTGTAGAGCGAGAAGTTCCGGCCGAGTTTGTCTCTGGCACTTTACTGGCAAAAGCCTTTGTGACTAATGCCTCCAATTTGTCAAATCTCGAAGCGAGCTCCGAGTACCTCGACTTCTTTTTCTTCGGTTTCGCTTTGTGCGTAACTGCATCTCCACGAGACGAAGTCCTCGACGACTCGTCACTTTCATTGTCGGAATGCTTGCCAGCATCCGAAAATTCACCTTCCTCAGACATGAGAAATCCAAAGACGAAAGATAAACTTCGAAATAATGCCACGTGGCATCCACGGAAAGTCTAAATTAAACCAAAACGATGCGAACTGTTTCGCCGAAAAAGGAAAACTGAGGCACATGGGGTTGAAACGGAAGTAGACAAGATGCGCATGCGCAAGATCTTGTTTATTTTCCGGTTTCCGGAAAGTTTATTATGCGGACCGAAAAGGAAATCCATAGTGTAATATTAGGTAGAGTATTTATGAAATAAAATTTTATTTATTGCCGATGGTAATTTAAAAATACCTACTAGACTATTGGGATTGGGATCCTCGATCGAATTGGGATTTTTTTTCTGGACTTTGGGAAAAATGGACACTTTTTGGCATTCGGGTCTTTACGGACCCCGTTCAAAGAAGGAAAAAAAACGCTGGACTCACTGTACCTAGTTACGGAGGGAATTGTGTTTGTTGCCCAAAATGATGGTTCATTGATTCAATACTTTTATAGGTCGAGCCTGGTTTCAATAACTCAGGAATTGATAACTCTACTGACTGCATTTACCGGGAGCGGCTGAATTTGTAACAGGCCCATAGGAAGCAATTTCATATTAGGGGGCTAAAGACATTGTCATGAATATTGGGAAGGGGGGGGGCTAATTTGGATTTTCCCAAATTTTCAGTGTAAAATTAAGAAAAACTGACATTTTTGGCCAACATTGTACGGGAAGCCATTTAAATGATTACCCCCTGTTATCTAAAACAACAACAAATCTTTGAAAATAAGAACTTACATTGCAGTCTGTATCATTGATCTCTTTGCCTCGAAAGAAGAAAGCGCTGAGGAAACAATACAACAAAGACAGTGCTGGTAGACTAACTGTAATGACTGCATATCGTGTAAATGGAATGCAGAGGTAAACATTTGAAACTGTTTGTTCTTTGGTCCCCATTTTTCGTCAAATGTAAATTGATGAAATAATTTTGACAGCATCAACTAACTTTTTGAGGGGAAATAACAGAAATATTCCGGATGAGATAAACTTTTGGGTTTGATTAGTGTATTCTTCAAATGAAGCGATTAATTTTTTTTTACCGCGAAAATAGACGGGAACCCTAACCGTTTCAAATGGACAGTGGTAGATCTATTTTCTAAGGATGGGTTGCAACAACCGGTCAAAATAGATTTTATCTAAATTCTGCGGATTGACAGGGTTATATGATATCTTTAATTTGTATGTGTAAAAAAAAACCCTGATTGATGGCTTAGTCTTGGAGATAATGGCTTGCAAATGGGTGGGGTAAATTGACATTCTATTTTTTTACGTTGAAGTTTGATATTTTTTTGTATATAGAGAGATCTATCATATCAAAATAATTTTTTTCATGTTCTTTCAATGGACAATGGAAAGACCATTGTAGGAACTAATAATCAGTTCTGCTGATTGTCTACATATGCGTTCTTCTGTCAATCTCAGAATTTGCTTATTTTTTTACGTACTAACTTTACGAAACATCCTTTATTTTGTATGAATTGTCATTATATTTCATGCACTTGGTCCTATACGTTTAAGGTGACATTTCACAATAATTTTTACATAAAGGGGTAGGTTCACTAACCCATGAAATCGGCCTAAAATTTTGAGAAAAAATGAACTAGATAATTTTATTGTTTTGATGCCATATATGATAGCAGTGGACCTTTAACTGCCAGAAACTGACATTTACTGATTCTCTCCTCAGTCTAGTAGTACCGCAAAATGGCGACAAAAATGTGGTATTTGACCGTTTTGCTCAATTTCAGCCATTTTTTCCGCATAATTGTTCAAAATTGAATGTGGCCGCATTTGAGTACCACAAAAATATTTTTTCGGACGGTAGTTTGACTTATTTCTGATACACTGTTAGAATATCATGTTGGTACTCGTGTGCGGCCACATTGAAAATCGAACTTTTATGAACAGAATTTTATGATTTCAAAATAATGCATCTTTTTTAAAAAACTGATCTACAGTGCATGTTCAAAGGTTTTTAAATGATTCTTTTACACCAGGAAATGTGTCCTGTTATTATTTGAATGTGTACAAAATTTTAGGAGAATATCTATTTTCATTTCAATTTTATAGCATTTTTAGTGCCCAAAATTGTCCCAAGTGTAACGCTTTTTAGTGTTACATTTGTATCAAAATTCAATCTATAAATGCTAATCTTAAAAAAAAAATACTGCTTTCGAAAGACTCCACAACATACAATTATACAAGCTGTTGCAACAATACAACATTTTTCCGATAGTCATTTGTTGAATTACATATAAATAGTCCCCGAACCATGTTTAGAAAATAACACACACTCGAAAAACATAAAAGCATAAAATTACAATACCTTGGAAAATCAAAAGACTTTGCTACGGGACATCTTTCTATCTCAAACTATGTATGCTTTTAGTCTCAATATCATCTGGGCAATATTAGTATGATTTTATGCAATTACTTTTATATAATCACGGCACCTTTATGCCATGTCTATGCACACCAACAAATGTCCCAAGTGTAACATTATGTGTTAGAAAGCCTGTATTTTTGTCGTATGAATCACTGATATTGAAACTTGTTCTGATTTCTGATTTACAGGAGAGAATCTGCCACATGAAATACATGTATCTGCAGTGTTGAGATATGAAAAGAAAAGCTATTATAAAATTAAATCAACACAAATTCAATGTCCCAAGTGTAACGCTATTTATGCGATTTATAATGATCGATTATAAATGCTAAAATATTAAGTTTCACAAAAGCATGAATAAAAATATTGAAAAACATGTAGGATTCTGTCTGAACTTTGTTCAGAAAGAAATTACATTTAGAAATAATTGAATAATATGTCAATTTAATACAATTAATACATAGTCAGACTCATATCAATTGTC
This sequence comes from Fragum sueziense, assembly GCA_963680895.1. Classification (NCBI taxonomy): domain Eukaryota; kingdom Metazoa; phylum Mollusca; class Bivalvia; order Cardiida; family Cardiidae; genus Fragum; species Fragum sueziense. The sequence continues at coordinate 64,615,439 of OY804596.1, read as the reverse complement.
TAGCAGAGGTACGTAATCAATGACATAATTATCATTGACTCTTTTGGATCTACGGCTCGTATAAGATCTATTTGAATATCTTTAGTAAACATGTGTAGTAATTATTAATGTTATTCAAAGTATTATCTCTTTATAGCGTAACAGTGTAGAACTGTGATAGAATCAACAAAATCTTATCATATGAAAGTTTTCTTTATTTTTTGTTTCTTAGAAACCAAGTAAATTAATCACAGATTTACTGAATGAGACATTTTCAGTGTATACTCTAGGATTTAGAAAGTAGAGGGAGGGATAGTTGAAAAAAGACAAAATTACAACAGTTATGGGATTTTTTTTCATTTTCTCTATGTAAAAAAAGTTCTCCGTCATCTTCAAAAATAGGGGGGAAATTTCAAAAGTATGTTGCTGAAATGCGCAATTCACCTTTCTAGAACAGACACTGCATTTTATTTGGTTTGTCTTTGGAAATATTTAAAGCATAGTACTTCACATATAAAATATGGTGAATATAGGTTAAGAAACCCTGTCTCTTTTTAAGGAAAACGAGAATAGCATAATTTCATTAGGTTTAAAGTGTGATCCACAAATATACGCATTTCTTTCACAAAGACACCTTTTTCGAAACAGCTGAGTCTCTTTCAAATGAAATTCATATTTTTGTCCCAAGTGTTACATTTTTCTTTCTCTTTGAAACTTAAACTAATCCACTCAAAAGCGATGATATTACACCTTTAACCTTTCTAATTTTGCTACTCACATATATCTTGGAAATACAAAACACAACATGTTGAAAAAAAAAACATAAATGATTTCAACAAACCACAGACTTTTAGGAGTTAGTAAACAAAATCATGTGATTTATAAAACCAATTTTTGAAAATGACACTCTTCAGTATGCATACAACTACACTTATGACCCCATGCATGTGTGTTCTTATCTATATTATAAAAAGCAAACATGAATTGTAACTAGATAATAGATTTTCTTCGAGCAATTCATGTCATAAGTATTGTCCCAAGTGTAACAGTTTTACTGAAAATATGTTTTGCGATGTGTCCTCATCACATTTCAAGTCATTGTACCCAAGAAACGTTTTGAATACTTGCTGCAAGTACCCAGCTTATGAGCCAGATCAAGTATTGGCTACGTTTATCTTGTATTAGTAAAAGGTTAATTAATATCTTAGAGTGCAAAGATTGTAAATGTGTACGCCCATTCTTCCATAAAATACTGTCCTGCCCATTTCTACCAATTTTAATTCATAACAGTATTTTTGTATTTCATTCTTAGAAACCGTTGATGGTTGCCATGGCAACATAAATGAATTTCTATTAATAACTTGACTTTATTTTCAGAAATAATTTCTTATAATTACACACACTTGAAATACGAAAGCAGGACTTTTATTTTACATTCAGTTGGCAAATTATTGCCTATTTAAATGAAAAATAAGAATTTGACATTGACAAATGACTGACCTTGGTGAATGACTTTACTAAGACATTATAAAGGTATGTCTTATTCTCCTTATCTTTTTTTTGAAAAATATAAATGATATATTTGAAAAAATTAAAGTTATAACCAAGTTTTAGACATTTTGCCTTTTCTGCAAAACGGTTACCATAGAAATATAATAATTTCCATGACAACGCTCATATAACCTTGACAGCATGCTAGATCTACCTTAACATTCTCCTTTATCTCTGTTATTTTCATGGAGCATAATTTTACAAAAACAACAAACTTATATAAGATTTGTTAATAGATATGTCTAAAATTGGAGATGTTTTGGAGAAATTGTAAATTTTGTTACCATGGCAACCATGAATGTCGACTGCGTTTTGAAACTAGGTTTCTTCAAATATGGTGATGAAAGTGTTCAAATAAGAGTATTTCAGCAAAATTTGAGTTTGGGCCGTTTTTGATGGTTAGTGAACCTACCCCTTTCACTTTTATTTTATCTGTAAGAGCATATTTTCTTATGAAAATTCTGAAAATTTCAAGCCAAAATATTGAACCGTTTACGAGAAATATATATTTTTGTGCTAGAATTAAACAAATTGTTATGGACAACAGTTCAGATTTATATAGAATTTGTCATTTCTTGTTCAACTTTAAAAGTGCATTTTTCGCTTATAAATAACAACTTCAAACAAGAGGACCACGATTGTCCTATATCGCTCACCTGAACCAAAATGATATGAGCAACACTTTTGTTCAATTCAATTAATATTTATTACTTTAAGACTGAAAAAGAACTTATGGTCAATAAGGTTGTGAAAATCTAACTCATTTGAGAAAATTGTAGATTCTAGAGTATAAACAAGGTCGAAAACAGCCGAAAACAGCAATTCTGTCAAATTCAAGGGCACATAACCCTCACCTTTCTGATCAGATCAGACTGAAAATCAAACTCATCTTATGGTCCCCAACATTGTGTCCAAGTTTTGTATAGATTGATCAATAATTGTAGATTCTAGAATGTAAACAAGGTCGAAACCAGCCGAAAATGGCAATTTTGTCAAATTCAAGGGCACATAACTCTCGACATTCTCATCAGATCAGACTGAAAATCGAACTCATCCAAGATCATATGGTCCCCAACATTGTGTCCAAGTCTAAATTGATAAATAATTGTAGATTCTAGAGAATAAAAAAGGTCGAAAACAGCCAAAAACAGCAATTTTATCAAATTCAAGGGCACTTTAAAGTGACATTTCAGAATTTTTTGTCATAAATTTTACTTTTATTTTTATCTGAAAGAGCATATTTCCTTATGAAAATTCTGAAAATTTCAAGCCAAAATATTGCACCGTTTACGAGAAGTTTATATTTTTGTGTTAGAATTGAACAAATTGTTGTGGACAACAGTTCGGATTTATATGCAATTTATCGATTATGTGTCAACTATCAATGCGTGTTTGTCGCTTATTGGCAACAACTTAAAAAAAAACAATATATTTTTACTCATTAGAATAACCAATCTTGGCATCAAGACATACATTAAAAAATTGAAATTGGAATGAAATGTCCCTTTAATTCTTGACTTTCTAATCAGATCAAACTGAAAATCAAGCTTATCCGAGATCTTATGGTCTCCAACATATTGTGTCCAAGATTTGTCTTGATTGGTCAATAATTGTAGATTCTAGTGTGTAAACAAAGTCGAAAACAGTAAAAAATGGCAATTTTGTCAAATTCAAGGGAACATAACTCTTGACTTTCTGATCAGATCAGACTGAAAATCAGACTAATCCCAGATCTTATAGTCCAAAACATTGTGTCAAAGTTTTGTCTTGATTGATTAATAATTGTAGATTCAAGAGTGTAAACAAGGTTGAAAACAGCCGAAAATGGCAATTTTGTCAAATTCAAGGGCAAGTAACTCTTGACTTTCTGGTCAGATCAGACTGAAAATCAAGCTCATCTGAGATCTTATGATCCAAAACATTGTGTCCAAGTTTTGTCTTGATTGATTAATAATTGTAGATTCTAGAGTGTAAACAAGGTTGAAAACAGCCAAAAATGGCAATTTTGTCAAATTCAAGGGCACGTAACTCTTGACTTTCTGATCAGATCAGACTGAAAATCAAACTCATCTGAGATCTTATAGTCCCCAACATTGTGTCCAAGTTTTGTCTTGATGGATTAAAAATTGTAGATTCTAGAGTGTCAATCTATATCTCAATATATAGTTACAATATATATGCCTCTATGGATCTGTTTCCGCTCTGCTACCATTTTTAACGCTTAATAATCGACACTAACGCTGTATTTTTTTTATATTTGACACTTTTTTTTTATTTTCTGACAACCTTTCATCATTTTCCACCTCCCAGAGAGAAAGCTCTATCAAATCAGATAACTCTACTTATACTATAGTAAGTAGTATCTAAGGGAAGTAACTCTTGACACTACTTTTCTTTATCAAAAAAGTAGTGTCAATAGTTACTTCCCTTAGATTAACTCAATGTGGAAAAAAAAAAAAAAAAAAAAAAAAAAAAAAAAAAAACAGCCAAAAATGGCAATGTTGTCGAATTCAAGGGCACATAGCTCTTGTCTTTCTGGTCAGATCAGACTGAAAATCGAACTCATCCGAGATCTTATGGTCTGCAACATTATGTCCAAGTTTTGTCTTGATTGATTGATAATTGTAGGTGCTAGAGTGTAAAATAAAGTTAAAAACAGCATTTTTTGACATTCAAGGGCAGATAACACCGCACATAATGGTCCGATCAGACCCATAATCGAACTTGTCCGAGAACTTATGACCCTATTTGTTTTGGCCAAGTTTGATCAAGATTGCCTAACTTTTGTGGATGCTAGAGAGTAAACACCCCAAATGTTGACGGACGGACGGACGGACGCCGGACAAAAAGTGACCACAATAACACACCTCGAGCACTTCGTGCTCAGGTGAGCTAAAAACTGATAGTACTTCTACGCATTAGAATAAACAATCTTTGCATCAAGACATACTTTTAAAAAATGAAATAAATGTGAAATGTCACTTTTAAGCTAAATATGTGTAAACTTTGACTCGAATACGTTAAAAAGAACATGCTATTTGACCTTGACCATTATTATTATTATTATTATTATTATTATTATTGTTATTATTATTATTATTATTATTATTATTATTATTATTATTATTATTATTATTATTATTATTATTATTATTATTATTATTATTATTATTATTATTATTATTATTTTAGTTGTTGTTGTTGTTGTTGTTGTTGTTGTTGTTGTTGTTGTTGTGCGCCAAGGTCAGGATCAAACATGAATTTTCCATTGAACTAAATAATTACAACAAGGATAAACTTATCATAAAAATGACTTCATTTCTGAAATTCACTTTATACTAATTTTCGTAATAAAAATAACTTCTACGGATTTTGACGAAATAAAGTGCACCGTACGCGCATTTGAGAGGACCATTCCCGGTTGTAACTCACTCTGCTTCAAATCCAGTGGTTCTTTAAACATTTAAGCGAAAATCCGCAGAGTATAAGCAGAGAAGTTAAACAAATTATACACATTTTCACTGTGAACGCTTCCCAAAAGTCACGTGGGTTATCCAACGTGTATACCGCATGCAGTTGACATTCATTAATTTTGTTATTTTCTTTTTTGCGTTGATTGCATCTATGCTCCATGAGACTTAAATCTCTGTCTTAAACCTTAAGCTCTAAAATCATGCAGTTATTTAGGTGATTAAACTGTGCTCATATTGTGCGTTCAATATAACAACGATACATTTTCACCGAAATAATTAGGAAATATGCTTGAAAATTCACTTAGCATAAGAAAACGTTTGACTATTGGAAGGCATGTGTATCCTCCCCCCTTTCCAAGAGAACAAAATTTTGTAGTGGTCCTCGTTATCCTAGGCGTTCCAAATGCATAATATGTTTTCAGAGTCGCGTTCTTTAGAGCGAGTTTTTTTAAAGATTTCTTAAGATGTTTTAGATAGAGCGTTTTTCAGACCAAGATTCTGACCGAGGTATTCCGAAAGCTCTCATCATGACATCATTTGTATGAAGTATGGATGATTCGGATCTCCGCGGTTTGGTTTGTTATGTCTCGGACAATTCTATCGAATCAATCCTCGGAGGTTTGTATATGAAGAAATATATTTTAAAAGTGTGATTCCATATCCGTAAGTCTTTACGCTACCGTAAAGTAGTTTTCGAGGTAATTCAACTTGGATTTGCTGGATGTAAACATTCTAAAAAGAGAAGGCGTTGGAACTGCAAAAAATGTGTTTTAGTATCATCATTGCTTCATTGTTGACAACCCTTACGAAAAAAATGTGTTGTTTTTGTTGTTAATGGTATTGTTGTTTTTAGTCTGAAAGTAGTTCCACGACTTATCTCCGAGGTATGGTTCTATTAAGAATTGTCCGAGGTGTTACAAATGACCACGTTTTATGAATCATGGATCATTTGGAACAACTCGATCAATTCTCTTATCTAATATACCATCAATCTGATTCAACTTACAATAACATCTGAGACCTACCCGTTAGGAATAATCTTATGTGACCCATGGAAAACCCCAAATCGGTGATCCATTTGCCAAACAGCACAATTTTATGGCGTTTGAAGTTGAAAGCTGTTACAGGAGACAAAATGGATATAAAAAGATAGAATTCGTGTAAAATGTAACATGGAAAATATTGAGGCAAAATGATAAAATACTGATTATCAGCATTTTCTTCTTTTTTTCTAAATGTTTTTTTTTTTTTTTTTTTTTTTTTTTTCAATTTAGAGTTTTTTTTCTAATAGGGACGTCAAAATCAGGTCTTGTTAGGGAAATGGTTATATTTACTTTAACCAATTTGATCTCTTGTTATAATTTTTTATGGTTGCCCATGGCAAGCATGTGCAAACACTTAGTTTTATAATAAAATGTGTCCGCGTGGCTCTATTTACGGTTTTAACCGTTTTCACCTTTTCCGAATCTAAATTTAATTGGTATGGTGGCTGATTTATGCCATGTCGTGTTGTCGCCATGCACCCCGCCATGTCGAAGGCGACAAGTCGCCAAGACGGCCATTTGTCGTGATGGCGGGTTGGCGGGTTGGCGGGTTGCAAGAGATAACACGACAAGGCGACATGTCGACGTCGTGATGGCGGGTTGTCGGGTTGTCGCCTTGGAACCCGCCATGTCGAAGGCGACAAGTCGCCAAAACGGCCATTTGTCGTGATGGCGGGTTGGCGGGTTGAAAGAGGTAACACGACAAGGCGACATGTCGACGTCGTGATGGCGGGTTGGCGGGTTGTCGCCTTGTCGCCCCGCCATGTCGAAGGCGACAAGTCGCCAAAATGGTAATTGTCGTGATGGCGGGTTGGCGGGTTGAAAGAGGTAACACGACAAGGCGACATGTCGACGTCGTGATGGCGGGTTGTCGGGTTGTCGCCTTGCAACCCGCCATGTCGAAGGCGACAAGGCGCCAAAACGGCTATTTGTCGTGATGGCGGGTTGGCGGGTTGAAAGAGGTAACACGACAAGGCGACATGTCGACGTCGTGATGGCGGGTTGGCGGGTTGTCGCCTTGTCGCGTTCCGGTCGCGCATGCGCACTTACATACACATGCGAAATCAAAGTACTGAAAATACTGTTGAAGAGCAAATTAGTTTCTGGATGTGGCAACATCCATAGAACTAGGAATTTCGTGAATATTATAAGATTTTAATTGAGGCTCGGTTGAATAAATTGTTTGAAAATATCAAAGTTATGACATTCTTGCATCTCCTGAAGTCTAAAAGACACACAGACGAAAACTAATCCCCTATTTTCTGTCCATAGACATTGGTTCAATGGGGATAGGGATAATAATGGAAATATATGTGTTACTTCCCTTTATATCTCTTTATAAAATATAACATCTACTCGTTTATTGGATAAAAAATCAAATCACTGTAAGCTCAAGCCTTTTATGCAATAAGTATTCTTTCTATTATGCATATTTAGTTGAATTGCTTCTGTCCGATTAAATACGTTTGGGATGGAAAAAAATATTTTTTGACTTATATATATATACAACTTTTTGGAAACAGCGTATTATATCACACTAGTCTAAGCTCATTTATTCAAACATCATAGATGCAATCGATCATTTCTGAACGGTATGTGGTTCTGATACCACAAGTGGGCTAATCCTTCCATAAGTTAAACCTTTGTCCGAATAATTCCACCACCACATTTGAAACAAGTCATTTCTGTAATAACACCAATTAAATTTCGTCGTCTGCAAGAACAATCAGGGCCAATCTTCCATATTACTATTAGATCTAATACTGACCAATTCAAAAACGATTTAAAGCAGAGAAGGTAGACATTAGTCAATGTTTAGATTGACATGGTAGATTTTTATAAAACAACAACTGAAAAAAAGTTATTGACGATTAACTAAAATTTTGATTGGTCGACAATAACTTTTTTATCGGCTGATTTTTAAGATCCTGTGTATTTAGCAAACCCCTGGTGTTTTCCCGCTTTCTCTGCTTCAGATCTTTTTTTTTTTTTTTTTTTTTTGTCTAATAGGTCATATATTGACAGAATTATTGAAAAACATTGAAAATGTGTCACGTTACTCCGTACCGCGTATACACCAGCCTGCATGTCTTCGTTATACATTGAATTATTAGCATATCTAAGGTTATCGTACGGGTATGGAGCTTGAATCCTGATGAAACTACCTTAGACACTTGCGCGGATCCAGAGGGGGGGGGGTCAGTGGGTCATGACCCCCCCCCCCCCCTGGAGTTTGGCGAAAAAAGGGGTTATTGTAAAGATTGCTGGTTATGCCCCATATAAGCTGCACCATTCTTCCCTGTGTGCCACGACAAACCATTGTTATACTTAGTCCTTCGTGGTATGACATGTATCTGCATGAATCCAGGGGTGGTCAGGGGCCTGACCCCCCTGAAATTTGGCGAAAAAAGAAGTTAAAGATCGGTAACCCCCCCCCCCCCCCTGGGAAAAATACCTGGATCCGCGCTTGAGACATATGCTTCAAAATCTATATAGCCTGGTGCGTTCTTCCTAGAGCATAAGACTAAAACCGGGGTTAGAAGGCTCCAAATAAAAAAGTCTTTCAAGAATTTTCATATTTCGTAATGATACCAGCTTTCTATCCCCCGCCTCAACATTCTCTGTACGATTTTATACACATGTTCTTTATACACATGTACCGACATGCACTCTGTCGTTTGCAGCAGCTTCAGACTCTTAACCCATTACCACACAATAAGTCATTTGACTCCCTACACGGTATTGGCTTTGGAAAACATTGTGTAAAATGAAAAAAATGTTTGTGACAAGCAATTTCTCCATTTCCCACAATATTTTCTACCCTAAAAGAAAACATGTAGGCTAAATGTTTTTAATTCCTTTCTCTTAACACTTTCCCAAAAGAAGACCTGATTTCGACATTCCTTAAAATTAAGATTTGGGAAAATATTGAGACAAAAAAGAAACTTCCTATCACCAGCAGCTTATCTGTTTGTCTCAATTTTTATGCTGTGATATACATGTATATTCTACATTAATTTTATTTTGTGCCATCTTAAAAGTTTGCTTTTGAGGAAAGGGTCAAGGCGGTGTCAAAAACTAAAAGCATGGTTGTGTGGAAATGGGCTAAAGCTTATCTATCAGTTTGATTCCAGACAGATATTTGAAAACTGCGTTTCTGGTATGAAGAGCTGTTTTACTCTCTGGGAATAGTAAAGACTTGCGATTTATTGCTGGAATATCTAACTGTAATATTTCATTCTTAAGGCGTTGTCTTTCTTTTTTGTACAATGGACAAACAAAGAAAACATTTTCAAAGTTTGAACTTCATTACAATTTTCACAACAGGTATTGGGTAACCTTTCACCTCCAAGACGACTAACTCCTAATCGTATCTTTGTAAATATGAGTCAATTTCAAAATTCGCAGGTTTTTTAGACTAGTAAATCATGAAAAATATTTGTCAAATATTTTAATGTTTGTGCTCTTAATTTGTTGGTAGATTCTTAATAACCTGTTTCAAATCATTTACCACCCTGTATTGTGGGTGTGTAGCTTCTAAATCGGTTATTAACAATGTGTTCCGGACAAAAATGTCTTTGGTGTTCCGGTTGAATAAAGGTATGAAACTAATATAAATTAAAAGATAGTTCACATCTTTTTCACCAAACTACATCTTAAAATGTCAATAGCTAATAAATAATAGAAAAGAATCATTTTGGATGCATAATTACATAATAATTTACATTAAAGTATCTCTGGCTGCTAAAGTCGGGAAAAAACAAACATTTTAGTCTCAAAATTTCTTATTTGAGTGAAAATGTCAAGAAAAGTTTCAATCGTCAAAATTAGTATGTCCAATTTGCTTTATATAACTAGTACTTTTGATGCATTTGCTTGATCAGTTTTCTTAGAAAATGAATTTAACATTACCGGAACACCAAAGACATTAGCGGAACACCAAAGACATCAACATAACCCCAAAGAAAATCATTTTTTTCTTTGCTTTAACATGGTTATTTTGCATTGATTTAGGTCGAAACTGACAGGCAATATTTGTCCCATTTGATTCCGCTTCCCGGAACATACATCAGAACTCTTGTCAAATTAAAATGTCAATGAAAAGTCAAAGCTTAACCTCCAGTTGATAGTAACCTCCTTTAAGACATGAATTTAGTAACATAGCATGAGTCGAACGATATAGGAATGCAAAGAGAGATAGTTAATGTGTAATAAGATAGGATTTTAATGCACCAATATAAAACATTAAGGGCAATATTGTTCTAGCATTTACCGTCTGTCAGTCTGTCTGTCAGTTCAAAACTTTGAACTGGCATTTCTCTAACAAAATTGGACAAAGAAAGCTCGCATTTGGTAAGTAATGTTTGTTCAATGATATCTATCTGCTCCATTCATTCAGACATTCCCAAAAGTCATTTTCAAGCCTTAACATGGAACTCCACTTAAAACATCGAGCGAAACCTAAATTTGGCATTTTCTCTAAAATTATTGTACGAACAAAGCTGAAATTTGGTAGGTTACCTTATTTTAATAATATCTATCTGATCCATGCAATATGACATACCTCAGTGCCATTTTATTTTTTGTCTTTGGCATTCCAGTGCTTAGACCGGAACACCAAGGACTGGAACACCAAGGACAATTTCACACTAATTTGCAAAAATATACGTGTAAATAGGGTATTTGTTAAATCTACTATTGAAAACATTTACTGTACTCAAAGTCAGATATACCGGACAAATATCTAATAAACATGTGCATTGCAAAGTATAATAAAAAGCGTCATCCCAAAGACAAAGAAAAAAAGTACTGTACAAGTTAATCGCCTTCTTTTTCAATTTATTTAATAACAAGACACAAAATAAATTCTTCCTCTTTCAATTCCGGATTTTCGTAATTCCGTCGTGACAGAGTTGTCGTTCATGCGGGACGGTATGCCGTCTTCCGGTGTCTATGTAAAGAAGCGCTATCAGTGGGAAAGAACCGCTAAGTACTGCAGTTATGAATGTCATAATTTTGCGGATAGAATTGGAAATTTTGAACTGCACAAACTTTATTGAAAAAGGCAAATACAAGACGAGCTTGGATTCGTGTAATAAGTCGCAAGAATTAGAACCAAAAATCGTATCTGGCCTAGGCCTACGGGTCCGAGTCTGAGAGACAGTATTAGCCGAGCCGCGTAGATCGTTGGGAGATTCCAACAGAGGAACCTCATCGGAGAGAAGAAAGAGAAATCCCATCGCAACATAGTCACAACACACTAAACACTTACATATCAAAGTAGATCTAATCTATTGAGACAGAAGGAGAAAGTGCTGTTTATCAGGATGCTCTTAAATTTTGCCAAAATGTTTCCAAGAGTAGATCTAGATCTATTATCTCAGATTAAGTAATATTCATCAATACCAGGCCTTGTTTGGGAACGCTTTAACAAACAAAAAAATGTATTACATAGATGTACTTGAACGAAATAGCAAAGTTTTGAGAGAGAAGAAAAATATGCTGACTTTGCTTTCCCCCCAATATAAAGTTTCTTATTCTGCGATCTACACCAAACTGTTCTTCGTAGTAGATCTACGTATCATAGTCTACAGCCTGCTTCAAATTTGGATTAAATTTGAAATGATGGTTTATTATGTTAACCCTTTCCTAACCAATTCTTTTTTTTTTTTTTTTTTTTTGATGCCCACAAATAGCAAAATCAGAATCATTCTGACAATTAGCATGACTTAATTTGGAAAGGACCATATTCTTCGGCACATTTATTAACGAATTCTTTAAAATTTTAAACCTTTTTCTTAATATTGAAGTCCCGTATTTGACCTTGAGCAGTAGATTGTTTGGAAAAACATTGAGAAAAAGGAAGCAATTTGATGATTGTCAGAAATATCGCCTCTTACCTCAATATTTTCTGTGCTTTAACATTCACTTATTCTGTTTTCGATAGTAATCGTATTCCGACAGTGAAAAACCGTGTGGATCGGAACGTTCTTACAAACAATTTAATTACAGATTATTCGTTTGGAAAAACTCGCTCACAGCGTACATGTATATACATGTATCTTTTTTCCCCAAAGTTGCCCCTCTTTTCATTTCTATGACGTCATATTACTAGAGTAAGTAACGCAAAGTCATGACGTCACAAATCGATACTGGCCTGATTTGAGGCACACCAAGGGGAAAAATATTCTCATTGATAACCTATCATCGGATTATGGGAGATTTCTTTTGTTATAGATCTCCGAATGGTTTAAAAATTATGGAAGGTGCAGAGGTATTATTAGATTCCATTTTTAAGTTACAATAAAAAACATTTTCATTTAAATACGCATTGATTTGGTGAAAATATTAAAGTTGCCGCTTGTCCTACAGGCAAATGGAAGTAAACATACCGTCCCACAGGAACGACAACTCTGTTTTACCGGAATTACGAAAAGACCCAATTGTAATGTATGAACCTACAGTAGCTTTTCAAAAGGAGGTAGATGATTTGTGTCTACATCTAAATCAGATTGCATTTCTTTGACCTTTTAGACACTGGAACACCAAAGACAAAAATCTGTGGGACAAGGATATATGATGATTTTTATACCATTTACATAATATCATTTTGGTAACTGGTATATTTAAAGTGTAATTTTACATATTGTCATGCAAATAAACCCAAAAAAGTTTTTCAATTACGGTTAAAAGTAGTTATCTTTGCTGGTCAAAACCAATAAGGGTAGCAGTGGGACAAAGCAAATTTACACATTTCAGGCCATATAACATGTAAAATATCTCACTAAAGCATGTAAGATGCTAAATTTTAATGCTTAATCAACACAATTGCATTGGTATCGACTCATTTTTAACATTTATTTTTATTTGATTACTTAAGGACAGATCCTCCAATTGTTACTGCGCAACTTACTGCGCATATCCTAAATAACGAAATAAAGCTGTTTCAGTAATTGGCCCTTTTCAGCAAATGTATTCCTTACATTTAGTTAATGTTTGTTTGATAAATGACAAGACCCTTTTCGGTTATTTCAATTTTCTCTGTTTGGTCTATTAAAGTGTAATAGTACTCGGATGATACATTTCGCTTTCTGTTACGCGTCCAACATGTGGCGTTAGCGATAGGAAACGGAGCAACTAAAGCAAAGCGGTGTCTTTATGAGCTAGTCCGCTTCAGATGGACACAAAAGATGACACTTTTTATTTTCTAAAGATTGTAATAAGGAAAAAAATGGATAAAAGTAGTGAAAAAAAATTCGGACAGAGATGCAAAAAGTAAACCAAATTTTACTTATAACTAAAAAAAACCGTTGGTTTGATATATTTTTCTTTTTTTGTTTTTGTAGGTATGACCAAGCACTATGTCTATACCAAAAAAGAAAAAATTCTTACCGCTGGAAATTTTTTAATTATCAGAAACGTTGCGAAAAAAGAGCAATTTCAGCTACTTTTGAAAGAATGTTTTACTAAAAATTTCAAAACCATCACTAAATTTTCCCAAATTGATACTCATTTAGACAGAATAAAACATATTGAACACAATAAAGACTTTTTTATGTACTCCTAGTCATTTCGAACACCTTTTTTGTGGGTATTTAAGTGACACCACGTTTTTTGCAATTTTAGACAAGAGTAGTCTCCCTTGAAATCCAATAACTTTTTAATTCGCTTGGTGACCTATAGTTTTGAAGTCATTTTTTTACTTCTCATATATTTAAATATCAGTACAGAAAAAATAAAAAAATTCTTACCGTGGGAAATAAATGGAGGATCTGTCCTTAAATGTACAATTTATAACACGTGGACAAGAAAACCTGCGAATTTTGAAAACGACTCATATACTGTGTCAGATACCTTGTTTTCACTGTAAACCGAAATTTTAGATGGGCGATCATAATACATATACCTAGTAGAGAATGTCTTTATTCCTAAATTATGTCTATTATTTCGTACGTTTCTTTTATACTCATTTTGATTTCGACACAATCCATTGGTTTGGACCCTTTCTTGGCAGTGTGATCTGCTATCTCATTTCCAATAATGCCCACATGACTACATCTTCGCCAGCCAAGGTTGAACCCACCTACGTTTGTATTCACCCTTGGCGGATTTAGTCCGATTTTCTTGGTCTCCTGGAAAGCGTTTTCATTGGTTCCAGCGAGGTCTCGCTGGAACCAATCAGATTGTCGATTGATACATTTGTTATGAGTAACAAAATCATGACAACGGGCGGGAAAAAGCATTGCATTTGCAACTCAAAAACGCGAAGATGGGCGATTTTTCCTAAGAATTTCACTGCAATAGACAGGAATTCCCTAACTTTAATCGACGAATTATTATACTTTCGACAATTCGGCCAAAAAAGCAGATAACCTTTACATACTCCGCATGACGTATGACGCGAAAGACAACGCGCGTTAATGACGTCATCAATAATGGACGTAAACAACCAACAGAACAACCGCTAGGCGGCGCTTGGCGATATCAAGAAAATCGGACTAAATCCGCCAAGGGTGAATACAAACGTAGGTGGGTTCAACCTTGGCTAGCGAAGATGACATGACTAACGTGGTGTCTAAACCTTTTTCATTTAACAACTGGGTATTTTGTAGAATGTTGGACAAAATTTCGGGTCTTGTATGGGATACTTTATGACTTTCCCTTATTAAAAGAAAAAAAAAGATATTTGAAATGGCGAAGGTAAAGAATAAAATGCTTTGCACAAATGTTTCTTTCCTTGTCGAGATGTGACTTTGTAATTGATCTAGCCTACACGATATTCCGCAGGTGAGGGTATGTCTGTGATGGTAGACTAGTAACAGCATGCATATCAAGGTCGAGAATCACGTGACACAACAATTAGGCCTACAGAAAATCTTCAATAGTTCTGTTTTAAAACACTGACCGAATCGAACATTATTTTAAGCAGAGAAGGTAGACAAACGCTAAGATTTAGATTGCATCTAGATCTAGTGTGGTAGATTTTATGAAAAATATAGATCTAGATTCCAGTTTTGGTTGGTCGTCAAAAACATGTTTATCAGCTGATTTTTCAAGATCCTTCGTATTCAGCAAATCGCTTCGTTCGTTAGTTCATTTATACAAGCATTTATTAAATGAAAATTAGTGAGTATGTTATAGAAAATATCTGGGAAGAGACGTAAAGACATGGTTTGTTAGTTTGCTGGTAACCAGTATTGTGCTCCACGAGTCCCCCATTCATTCCAATATATGACATTTTCACCCTTTTCCAAACAGTATCTTACTATCCCAAGTACAATAAGAATACAAACTGTCGCTTCGTTCTTAAGTTCATTTATACAGGCATTTTCCATGCTTGCTTTAGGGACAACACTAGAGCTCTTAGCTAGTGTAAATAGACTCATGGTTCTCGGTATGTACATTCATTTTTACGCGTGGATGAGAAGTGGAGGGGCATTAAGTTTTACATCACTGTTACCCACTCAATACAACTGGGTAAAATGAGACGAGACAATAAAGTGTTTTGTTCAAAGAAAACCCCGCGAGGACTGCTTGAAGTCGTGTCCCCCGGGTTACAAGCCGAGTACGCTAACCATTGCGCTATTGAGGCTATATGGGGGGGGGGGGGTGGAAGAAACTTCCGTTAACCAGGAGTTTCTCGTTATTTCAAGACACGGTGGATACTAGTAATCACGTGACACAACAATGTAAGAAAACCTTCAATAATTTTGTTATTTCAATACGTGATCGATTTGAATTCGGTTTGTAGCACAAAACGTGCACAGACGTCACGCTTAAGATGAACGTAGGCCAAGTGGATTGTTCCAAAAATCAACAGAAAGTTATAGGAGGTAAACCAAAATTTTGGTTGATCTTCAATAACTTTTTATCAGTTGATTGTTGAAAAATCAATCACATTCAGCTTATTCCTAGTAGTTTTCAACATTCTCTGCTTTAAGCCAAATCGAGATTGACAAACTATTAACAAAAATATTGATTATTTTAAGTTGACTTGCAAGTGAAGATGACTTTTGCTTGGAAAAAGTTCTGGATTTCGTGATAAATTGGACAATGTAGAAGCGTCAACGAAGCTGAAACACCGAGAGTATGCTTCAAATGGCTTGATTTTATGTAAACCATCACTGAAGCTGATGCCAAGATTTCTTAAAGCACTAATCTGCTGGGGGAAAATCTTGCTCCAGATCTCAGAGTGTCTGATGTCATAAATCCCTGGCTTCTATGACCACAACCCTATGAATTTCGGGAATGCTGTTGCCCAGGCCACAATCGGTCTAATTAGGCATATTTGGGTATGTTTCGATTCCCTGCGATCAGTTCCACCATTTTGCTGCTTTTCCTCATAGGTTTTACCAATGGAAGGACGTCCTATGAAGGAAAATATTAGCTTTGTAATTAATCATAAGAATGAGCATTTTTTATGAACGAATGTCAGCATCATATATCATGGTTGTAAGCTTTTGCTACAACAGAAAGTCATGTTTTGTTAACGGAATATAATTGTACTATAACAGTGGCGTAGGAAGGTTTATAAAAAGGGGGGGGGGCAAATGTTTAAGTAATTGGAAATATATGTGTATTATGGGGGGCCCTTTTCTAAATTATTGGGGGCCCGACCGAAGATATTGGTTCCCCGCAGTTGTATGAATATGAATTCTTACTAGATTCTTGCTAATGCATTTTGCATTCGTACTGATGCCTTTTGAGATCTTCTTGGTACCTGTTTACAAATACTTACCGCTTAGCGCATACTTACAAATCGTCTCTTGACAGCCAGAAGTGGCTATCAGCAGTTAAAATGTAACTGCTGATAGCCACTTCTGGCTGTCAAGGGACGAAATTTGATGTCACTTTTCTTACTTTTGACTGACAAAAATTGAAAGTATGAAGTACGCATTTAGCTCTAGGACGAATGCACTTGTAAAAAATCGAATAAAACTATTAATTTTAGTACAATATAAATGTAATTTAGAAGAAGAAGAATTGGCGGATATTCCCCTCCATATTTACCTGTGTTGCCCATGTAGTTCTATCCGCATTATTAGGTTGAAAAAGTAGATAATAGCATTGTTTAGGGTAACGTTTTTTGGGTACATGTGGGGAAATATTTTACAAAAAATACGAATTTCGACATAAAACGCTTCTGCTTCGTTGATTTAATTGAATATGTAAATGTGCTGTTTTATACATAAACGCATTCCTAACATGACACATCTTAGATTTCCTGTTTTTGATAAATGTAGAAAAAGAAAAAAAAAGAAAAAAAGGAAAAAAAAACAATAGAAATTACAGAGAACATTACATAGCATCGCTGATATTGAACAGAAACCGTCCTTGCATAATGTAATTTGTTAGCTTCCAAATAATCGGAATCAATCAATAAATAGAAAAATTCTAATTCCTTTTGCAGGCGTAAGACTTTATAATCCTTCAAAATCATTTCTGAATCAAAACAATTAACCCGTTCTGAAACGACAACATTTTATGGGGGTCCAAATTCAAAGGAGTTGCAGACGACAAAATTATTGTTTTAAAACGCATAATTGATATTTGGTCATCATAGCATGGAAAGAATTGAGGGAAGGGAGAAATTGCTTATTATCGTCAATTCATTCTTTTTCTTCAATATTTTTTGAAGTTCAATCTGTTGGAGACTTCAAAACTAGGTTTGTTTTGGAAAAGGTATTAGGTTAACCCATTACCAAACGACAAAACTATAAACTGTTCCAGATTTAGAGATGTTTCAGGCGACAATTGAATGTGAATGATTTTTATTATTTTCTATTCTTTCAGGGTTGAAAACATTGTTGGAGGTAAAGAAATTGCTTGTGACAAGCAAATTCTTCATTTTCCACAATATTTAAAATTTTCTGAGATATTTTTCATGGGAGGAAACTAGATTCTAATTTCCAAATTCTTATGAAAACATCAGAGCTACAGCTGAGTCAGCTTAAGAAGACGTCATTTATTGTTAGTAAAATATAAACAATAATTATTGCCAGATTTTCATGAAGAATTCAAAAAATGTTGTCACATCCAGAAACTAATTTGCTCTCCAACAGTACTTTCAGTACTTTGATTTCTCATGTGTATGTAAGTGCGCATGCGCGACCGGAACGCGACAAGGCGACAACCCGCCAACCCGCCATCACGACGTCGACATGTCGCCTTGTCGTGTTACCTCTTTCAACCCGCCAACCCGCCATCACGACAAATAGCCGTTTTGGCGCCTTGTCGCCTTCGACATGGCGGGTTGCAAGGCGACAACCCGACAACCCGCCATCACGACGTCGACATGTCGCCTTGTCGTGTTACCTCTTTCAACCCGCCAACCCGCCAACCCGCCATCACGACAATTACCATTTTGGCGACTTGTCGCCTTCGACATGGCGGGGCGACAAGGCGACAACCCGCCAACCCGCCATCACGACGTCGACATGTCGCCTTGTCGTGTTACCTCTTTCAACCCGCCAACCCGCCAACCCACCATCACGACAAATGGCCGTTTTGGCGACTTGTCGCCTTCGACATGGCGGGTTGCAAGGCGACAACCCGACAACCCGCCATCACGACGTCGACATGTCGCCTTGTCGTGTTATCTCTTGCAACCCGCCAACCCGCCAACCCGCCATCACGACAAATGGCCGTTTTGGCGACTTGTCGCCTTCGACATGGCGGGGTGCAAGGCGACAACACGACATGGCATAAATCAGCCACCATAAATTGGTGCGAAGGTCACACAAGAGGACCCCTAACGGATGGGTCTCAGATGTTACTCAAAAGTTAACATCGGATTTTAATCATATTGGTATACCATCTACCAAGTTACGTCACGCTAACTGGAGGGTATTATTAAGATGAAAATTGGTCCTGTCAAATTAGAGTTGAACATCATAATAATTATCTTCGCAAGCCAATGTTCAGTGAACCCACCTACGTTTGTATTCACTCTTGACGTATTTAGTCCGCATTTCTTGGTATCGTGATACACCGCTTAGTGATTATTGTGGAGTAGCAACCAATCAAAAGTTGCGTTCTAGACGCATTTGACGTTATTTAGTACATTGTTGGTGACGTCATTGTCTTTCACGTTCTACACCATACGGACTACTCTCCAAAGCCGAGGCCTATATTGATTAAACCATCAAATATGACCTCTGCAGTTTTCGGTACGCCAACATCCTATTTGGTCGTCATAATCTAATTATAGCACATCATTTGAATTATCGAATAAAAATCATTCAGTTTTATCTTGCATGATCATTACGTATACATTACGTCGCTTCTATTTTTGGCTGAAGCCGGTAACATTTGAATTATCGAATCAAAATCATTCAGTTTGATCTTGTTTGATTACGTATACATTACGTCGCTTCTATTTTTGGCTGAAGCCGGTAATTTGAAGCGTCAGCCAATGAAAGCTTGTATCAGCTTTTTAAATTGTTTTGTTGTGTATAGCCAACGATTCGATACTGAAATCCCACCAAGGCCCCGAGATTAGACGTGAAATGACCCCGCGAGAACAGAGCTCATTCTATCGAAATGGAATGTAGAGATAATGTGCTCTGTTCTAAAGACAGTACATACGGACCAGATAGCTGTTTTCTGTCCGAGTTGACGCAAGTATAATGGTTCCTCGAATAACAGTTGAAAAAATCTGTCTATTAAAGTGAGATTTTGCTGAAAAATCGCCCATCTTCGCGTTTTTGAATTACAAATGCAATAATGTTTCCCGCCCGTAAGCAACGTTTGAAAACAGGGTCCATTTACAGCATGTACACAAAATGACGTCAACTATGACGTCGCACCAGTTCAATACGTTTAATTCTTACAACGAAGTAGCAATACTGGATCATTGTCCCTTAACCCTTTCCCAAACGACAAAATTCTAAAGTGATCCACTTCAAAAACTGCTACAAATGACAAAATAGATGTTGTTTAAGATAGGATTTGTGTAAAATATGGCACAGAAAACACTGAGACAAAAGGAGAAACTGCTGGTTATCAGCAGTTTCTTCATTTGTTTCAATGTTTTCCCAAGGCTTTTCTATTAGGGACGTCAAAACCAGGTCTTGTTTGGGAAAGGGTTAAATGCAAAGTCGGGCGTAGAATTACTGAATAATACAGAACAGAACATACGTTTCATTCTGATAAATACTAAGTCAATGAATACATAACACATTAGATGGCTATTAGTTCAAGACTGTTCCTCTCTCTCATACGCACATGCAGAACCACATTCACCCTGCAAGAAAATGACACAGAAACACACTAGTTATGCAATGATATTTGATGCACGTTTAATTGAATTGTTAATCATAGCACATACAAATCTGTTTCAGCAATGCATCTGTAACACAATGGGATTGGTTTCCATATATATTCATACGAACCGGCTCACCAATTACTGCAATGCCATCGCCATTTATTTCATTTTTATGGTCTAAAATTACTTCAAAGAGACCGTCATTTGGACTTGTAGAAAGTACGATTGTATATCGTCCATATCCCTCGTTCGCAGGCAATGTAAGATTCTTTGGACAAAACCTAGATTTTCTATACCAATCGCATTTGGGAGAAAGAACCAGTTTTGCATCCGTAATACGTTGTAACTCAAGAGCTCTGCAATAATGTGATGTATTTTCTATTATCTTGTTAATATGTTTAATGCTTATTTTTGCCAGTGTTTTGACGACTGGGTCATTGATATCAACGGAAACTGATTCATTACAATAACAGAATCTTTCCACTATGCCTGCATCAGCACAGCTTCTCTTTAATGGTATTTTTTCAAAGACACTTCGTTTGACACGGGGTTCTCCAACATTTGGAGGCCGAATCAATGTAAAATCCCTGTAAATGACTCGCTTCATTGTCTCATGCATGTCATAAGCTGTAACTAACCTATCTGTGTTGTATCGAATATTTTCGGACATCCAAGGAAACCTTCGGAGCAGCACATCTGGAATGTATACCGTCATAAATGGCATATGATTTTCGATTCTACCAACATGTGAAAGGCTTGCTCCACCCAGCCTAAATCCGTGGTCACTTCCAACAAACACTAACGCTCTGTCCATGTGTCCGTTTGTTTTTATCCACTTCAATAAGTCATATAACGGAGCATCTGCTCTCTCAACAGTATTAAAATCGTCATGGGACAGCTGGATATTCCAAAAGAAAGCAAACTTTAGTCGTTTTGAGTACCTTGTCATAAACCGCTTAAAATAATCAATTTGAAAGATTATCCTATCTGTACCTGCATAACACAATTCTGAAAAGTCTCCAATGGTTTCCATTAGTATTGGTTTAGTTTTACGCATTGCCAAGTCATAAATTCTGTAATAATAGTCAATCGGTTGGTTCTGAAAACCGAATTTGTCATCTTTTATAAATGGAATAATTTTCGAATCTTCGCTGTGATGAATCACAAATGCTTTCATCGCTTCCTCTTGCCATATGAACTTAACATTTTTGAGGTTTCGTTTCAGATTGTTTGGCATTGGTTTCCCTGTTAACAAAGCCATTGTGTTTGGATATGTGTTGTGGTCAACTTTCATATACCCTTTGAAATCATGCATACCCAAATCATCAGTAAGATACTTGTATGTCATAGGCAGCTTGCGTATGGCATTTGAACGAGAGACAGAGTCAAGTCCAATGAATATTATGCTCAGCTGATCGTCACTTTCGTATCCGATTTCCTGCTGTCTTTGAATATCATTTCCCCCCATGATATTAACGAAAACAGACCTATATATGATATTCCCCGACTGGTTTCGGCACGTTACGACGAACACTTGATGTGGTACGAATATGGGCGCCGTAAAATTAACTGACTCTCCAAACTGAATAGTC
This sequence comes from Fragum sueziense, assembly GCA_963680895.1. Taxonomy (NCBI): domain Eukaryota; kingdom Metazoa; phylum Mollusca; class Bivalvia; order Cardiida; family Cardiidae; genus Fragum; species Fragum sueziense. The sequence goes on along the minus strand of OY804596.1, from coordinate 64,593,535 downwards.
TCATGCTCAATCCCAAGAACAGCGTCATACACACAAGCTGTCAATGCCACTCCGTGAATTACGATAGCCGTCTTGTTTTCTTGGAGAATTCCGTCGTCATCGACGTAAAAAATGTTATCAATGCGTTGTTTACTGCATTTACTTTTAGGTGTATCAGTAATATACTGAAGTATAGTCTTGTCCCATGGATCCAAAACAGGAATATTACAAGATTCACTAAATGTGTACCTCGGTGAAGCCTGCTGGTTATTGGCTGCCGTTTTATTTTTGTCAGCGGTGAAGTTCCTCAAGATCATACTGTGACGCGCAGCAAGGTATGTAATGATTAATCCAAGTGAGAGTGATATAATTACCCATTTTCTGAGACAAAGACGGTTGAAAGGCTTTAAAATACAAATCTTTAGCATTTTGATCCGAATGCGAACATTCACAATTTTACGTCTTTTGCGTAATATCCTGTCAAGTATACTACTCAAAGTTTGCTGAGCACCACATTTGAATTTCCTACATTATTTGAAATATTAATCTATCTATTAGTTTTATTGTTAAATAAATCATAATTTATGAACATGTTTTGTATGTATTCATGTCTGGTGTTTGAAATGTAGATTACTGAACGTGACTCAGAATTTCAGAAAATCGTCAATATTTTTGTCAATACCTGACCAATTTGAATTCAGTTTGAAGCAGAGAAATTGGGAAAATGCCATGAATTAGCTGTACGTAGGGGATTTGTGAAAAATCAACTGATGAAAAAGTTATTGAAGATTAACCAAAATTTGGTTTATCTTCAATAACTTTTTTATCAGTTGATTTTTCAAAAATCTAACACGTTCATCTAATGCATGATGTTTGTCCCCCTTCTCTGCTTCAAACCGAATTCAAATCGGTCGTGTACTAACAAAAGTATTGAAGATTTTCTGAAATTGTTGCATCACGTGATTATCCACTGTGATTAAACCAACATGTCATCAATCTGCATAGTGTTTCCTGTGTTGGTACAGAGGTTTAAAACATCGACGTTTACCGCTAAAATAACAATATCTTTGTCTAAATAATGCACTGGTGTGTCAAACCCTGCACAATAGGGTACAATCATGAAGGGCGCCATTGAAATGTCTTTATTCTTAACCCATTACCAGACGGCAAAATCTTTGCCTGCTCGGAATTGAAAGAACTTGCAAATGACAATTTTATGTGAATTAATTTTTACATTTGTTGGTATTTTGTGGTGGAAAGCGTTGTGGAAAATGACAAATAGCTTGTCCCAAGCAATTTCTTCATTTACCATTTTTTTCGCAAGCTTTTTCTTGTGAGGAGCCAAAGCAGTAAAGGGTTTACTCGCTATTTTGTTGATGTAAAGCGATCAAATCACTAAGAAATTTTGCTAAACCCCTTATCCAGTATATACTAAGTAAACATATAGGTGCTTAATTGTAGATACCATTCATCAATCAAAAGTTGCGTTACCAAGAGGGTGTATGTCGGTCTTTCTCCACTGTCAGACATGGCATTAGTTACTCATCTCTACTACGGCTATGATCAGAATTTTTTATTTAAACATGGCGCTATGTGTCTTCTCCGAAATCTACAATGAATTTTCGTATGGCTGTATGCTATTTCAGTACAAGTTGGTGTCAAATTAGCGATTACAAGCTGTGGTCAGATTTACTGACTTTGTTCATTTTCAGTACATGTTTCGTTCAAGCCAAATAACGATTGGTTGCAAAATGGTGCACATTGTGTTTTACCTTTCAGGGCTTTCATCCAGTATATCGCTGCTTTTCAATAACAAAAAAGTTTATTATTTTAGCAAGATTTGTACAAAAATTATCAACATAGAAAATAGTGACTCTTAGCAAATTTTGAGTAATATGAATAAAAACGATTAATTTTACACTCTCTCTAGTGCGTTGTTCAAGTCATGTATGAGAATTCGGGTAAATTATCCAATATGGTTGATTGATTTCTTAACTTCAATTGGGCATGAAATACGTTTTAACTATGAAAACTTTGGAAACTCCCAGTCTTCTAACATTTAATGTGTTTTCATTTTTATTTCCTTTTCATTCCACCTAGAAAATAACGCCCCACGCTAAAAGGGACCTTGTTGCAAAACGAAAATTAAAAAAAAAAAAAAAATAATAAAAAAATAAAAAAAATAAAAAAAAAAAAAAAAAAAAAAAAAAAAAAACCATACCGCTCGGTACTTGGCAGGTGTCAATCAGATGTTGCATTTAAGGTATACCACCCCTAATGAGATTCATGTGACGTCGGAATTATTCGTGCTACGTCGTTTGATATTCGTTACGTATCCGAACTTATTCGGGCGACGTCGAAAACATTCGGCGGTGGAACGTTCCACCGCCGAATGTTTTAAACGTCGCCCGAATAATTTCGACGTTTCGTCAATCTTATTAGGGTTGAACTACCTTAAAAATGAACATAATAGTAAAATATTGAAAACATTCTATATACAGATTATCATATTAGAGTGAGTAGTATCCACTCTCGTCTGGCTGCGCGGGCTGCGCAGGCTGGCTAGAATCGATACTTTTTACGCTTCCCAGAAGTTCCCGTGACGGGTCGCAAATTTAGATACTGAGTTATAAATACAAAAAAAGATCCTGGTGTAACTGTAAACAAGATGAAACAAATTATATTGTTATCAGCGCCGAACCACTTATTATGCATCAAACGATCATTTTAAAGCGGCTCAATATCAATGAATTGACCAAACGCCGACTGTCAATCAAAAACATCGATTAGCCAATGGACGATCAGGAAAATGTCATGCCCCAATTGTTCTTTGCTGCGCGTGTTATGGTATCGATTTATCGACTGACAATCAAAACAATCGACATGCCAATTGCAAAGAATTTTGTGCTATTGTCCAACAAGATTAACCAGGGACAACTTAATTTTCGTGCGCTAAGTCCGTTAGTTGAGCGTCTTAACAAAACATTGCCGATAAAGGGTCATTACATATGCAGATGTCCCGGGTTAATCTTACTGGACAATAACAATAGACTACAGTTGTCGCCACATCGTATGGCACAATGTTTATGTTTTGTTCAAATGTAATTGAACGTTAAAGAAAACATAAACACGTGCCATACGATGTGGCGACAACTGTGGTTTACCGTTATGTTTTGATAAACCGTCGGTGTTGTTATAAAATCTCGTAACTACGGCTTAAATTAAGCCGTAATTACGAAATTTTATAACAACACCTACGAATACTATTTTGTTTGTCCGAATTTACTTCACGATTAACTGGATAAAATCGTTCCCTATAAACAAACACATGTCCATTGTTTGTATTAAATTCTATGTTGGGCGGAGCGATCTGTCGATTGGCGTTTGGTCAATTGTGTGCTAAAAAGACTAAGTTTACCTTTATGTCAGAGTCAAGGTAATTTTAATTTTATTATTCACAACATGTACACAATGATATGCGAACAATTCACACATTATGTACAACACACACATACATTACAAACCATGATTGTCTTATTAATACAGTTCTAGATCTATACATATCATTAGATGGTCTAAAGACTAAACTAACAGAGAAGTTTTAAAAATGGAGGTGGAGGTAGGGGTCATAACCATATCGCATAGTTAGTTGTGTATTGTCCAGCAAGATTAACCCGGGACATCTGCATATTTAATGACCCCACTTCGGCTTTGTTTTGTTAAGACGCTCAACTAACGGACTTTGCACACGAAAATTAAGTTGTCCCGGGTTAACCTTGTTGGACAATACCGATAAATCGTCGGTGTTGTTATAAAATGTTCCTTCTTGTCTCGTCGGTGCGATGGGGCAAATTGGAACATAGGCCGGAGTAAAATGAAACACTTAGTTTCAATGCAACGCAAAGCTACATTTTTTAAAAAAGGTATTTTTTTCTTTTAAAGGCCATCTAGATTCTTCAAATTCTATTATCGGTAGCGTCGCTAGATTTTCGGAGGCGTGTCCATGGACCAGGCTTGTCAAGAGTTCCAACCTACCGCTTGTAGAATCCACGAATTCATTGTCTAGATTATATGAGTGCGAAGTCGGGAGGTATCGACAAATTGGAGATAAGTGTGAGTACTGGGCCCGGTTTCTCGAAAAAACTTAAGTATTTACTCAAATATCATGCTCAACTTTGAGTTGAGCAAGAAAATTTGCTCAACTGAGCATGTCGCCATGAGTGTGTTTCACGAAAAAACTTAAGTATATGCTCAACTGAGCACGGTGCTCAACGGGTTTTTTCTAATTTTCATTTACACAAGCGGCCTCAATCTCGATACTCTCCAATAAATGAGAGTAAAAAAGAACGTTTTGACATTTTGCGGGAAAATGTGTCAATACGTTTATAGCCAAACATACAACGGTATTATTCTTGTAATCGCGATAATCAGCTTATTGTCGAGCAGAATTTTTTAAATTGCCAGATTAACGTCAAAAGAACACGAACGGGCCCTTATGACGGCTAAATGACACTCGTCGACCAGACGAATTAAGCGATTACCGGACGGGTCCCTATCCGACGTTCAGTCCCAATAGGCCTAGGGGAGTCAGAAAGGTCCAAGTGACCTAGAACCTATTCTCAAACAGCAGAATTGTTCCAATTTGAAAGCTGATGCAGAAGACATAATTGAATTTGATACAGGAATTGTGTATAGGCCTAATATAGTACTGAAAATTTTAAGGCAAAAGGAGAACATGCTTTGTTTCAAGCTCAGCAGTCCAAGCGTTTTCTGTAAGGGACATCAAAATAAGTTCTTGCTTTGAAATGGTTAATCGACAATTCTTCAAGCTGTTGCAATGCAGTATTGTGATTGATTGAATGGTGTTTAACCCTCCCCTTTTAAACAGTAGTCGGGCCCGTGGGAACAGAAGGGGGAGTCTTAGCACCCCCCCCCCCTCAAAGTTGGCCAAAAATGCCAAATTTTCCGTAATTTACACTGGAAATTTAGAAAAATTCCAATTTAGCCCCCTCCCCCAATATTCAGACAAAGGGGCTTGAGCCCACCCAATATGAAATTTCGTACGGGCTTGCTAGTTACATCTAAAGATTACTATGCCTTGAGCACCTAGCCATGTATTCCTTTGAGTAATTCCTCTCACCAATTTTGCATCCGTTGAGAGCCGCCAGCTGTTATCCCTTTTTTAACATGATCCTATCGTTGTTGGGTGACAATGTCTGGCAGGATATGGCCATAATTGAGGATTGAACTTGGGACCTCAAGACCTTTAGACAGACATGATATAGTTGCAGTCTTCTTGCATTTGTCATGTATTTCAGACGACAAAAAAGAGCTCACAGAAAAACATTTTCCAGCTAGTTAAATTGAATGGAAAGGGCCAGGCTCAGCATTTTCTTCTTTTGCCTTTGTTTTCAAAAGCTTTCCTTGTGCATGATTTCAAAACCCCCAGACTGGTTAGGAAATCCTAGTGTTAAGGTATTCCACACATAATGAGATTCGCGTGACGTTTGAATTATTCGGACGTCGTGGAAAACATTCGACGGTGGAACTTTCCACCTCCGAATGTTTACAACCGCGCCCGAATAGGTTCGGACATCTAATGACAACGCTCGGAAAAAGCTGATGTTTTATGAATCGCAAAATGGCCACATTATGGGTATTCTACCTAAATATATGTAGTATCTCTGCACATGTTTGAATCCTAAACAGGCCAAAGTCATTTCTGACATTTTATTGATTGATTGATTGATTGATTGATTAAATGGGATTCAACGCCTCTTTCAACTGCTAGTCTCTTTAATCATATTTCAGCAGCTGGAGCACTCAACCATGGATTCCTGTTATTTCTCTCACCAGTACAACCACAACATCCTTTCCGACCCCAGCTGCTTTCCATCATTCAAACATATGTGTGATACAAATTCAAATACATGTACACGAAAGGATATTACCAGGGACTGGGTATTGAACCTGGGACGGTCACAGTAGGATCTCATGAGTGAGACTCGGAGTTGATGCGTTACCAATTGTTCTATGGGCCGCTGTCAAAACTTTTTGAAAGGGGGATTTTGTGTTTATTTACCCGGTAGACCATTTTTATGATCATTTTGCAAGATAGCCGTATGATCCTATCATCTCAGGAAACAGGATCTGGAAAAAGGGTATTTATAGCATTTAGGAAATGATGTTTCAAGACAAGCCCATGCCCAAGTACTACCTGATCTCCATGATACATATTATTGCTCTCTGATAGTTGTTACAAGGCATGGCGAACCCACCAGAGAATGACATGGATCTTAATCAGACTGTATAATATGCAGGCTGATCTGGATCCATGTTGTTCTCAAATGCTATAAAGGCCCTTTTTCCAGATCCCGGCTCAATTACATGTTGCTACATCCAATCTGAGCCACACAGACATGATTAAAAACTAGAAAACCTTGGCTAAAAATGGTCAAAACTGTGACTGTAGTAATTTGAAACCAACTACAAACACAATGGATTTTGTTAAGAAGTTGTTTAAACAATGTAGCACAGAAAATATTTAGGAAAAAGAAGAAAATGCTGGTTATCAGCACTTTCTTTTGTGTCGATGTTTCCCAGGCTTCTTATAACTGAGAATGAAACCCAGTTTTTGTAAAGTGAACAATCATCAAATCATTTTTACCATGTTTTGCAGTATTTGCTCATGAGTTGGTTTCATACAACAAAACAACACCAGTTTTATTCATCATAGCATTTTGCAACAGGTTCTAGGACTATAAAGAAAACAAAAGAGGAAGTAGTTTAACTAGTCTTTTAGACAAATTTCATTATTATTTCCCGTACAAATTGGTCGCAAGATTGTTAATAATCATAACGTTCTGAATACCAAGATTTTGGGAAAAAACTGAAGCAAATGGAGATCAGCATTTTCTCCCTTTGCCTCAATTTTATAGTAGACAAATCTAACCTTTATCGACAATATTTTTTTACGTCTGCGACTCCTTTCAAAGTAGATTAGTCAACACAGAAACTTTTTATTTGGAAAGGGGCTAATAAGTTCACATGTCACACTGTGTTATGATATCTTGTATAGTAAAGATTATTGCAAAATAAATAAATAAATAGATAAATCAGTGACAAAAAAATTGTAGTGTTCATTCCTCCTCACTAAATATACCTTACAGTGGCACTTTCTCGAATGTAAAAGAAAATGCAGATCTATAACAAAACAATTGGTACGAAAAGTAGAAAGCATGTTAGGGTAGTACATGGAAAATATTGAGGGAAAGGGAGAAATTGCTCATTTTCAGCATTTTCTTATTTCATCCCAATATTTTGCCAGTCTGGTATTTCCCAGATTTGGTCACATTTATTTGTTCGTTTTCCAAACAACAAATTTTCTTCAATGCTTTAAAAAGCTTTCTCTGTCTGAAATAAGGTCTAAAATAGTTCATTTTAAGTGACATTTCACATTAATTTCATTTTTTAAAAGTATGTCTTGATGCAAAGATTGTTTATTCTAATGCGTATAAATACTTTTCAGTTTTTTGAAGTTGTTATTTATAAGTGAAAAATATGTCTTTAAAGTTGAGACAAAAATGACAAATTCTATAACTGAACTGTTGTGCACAACAATTTGTTTAATTTTAGACCAAAAATATATATTTCTCATAAACGGTTCAATATTTAGGCTTGAAATTTTCAGAATTTTCATAAGAAAATATGCTCTTTCAGATAAATTAAAAGTAAAATTTATCTAAAAATTATTGTGAAATGTCACTTTAAACTATTGAAAGATTTTTAGATGACAGACATTATTATAATACATTTGACATTACATTGTCACTGCAAATCTTCATATGGTAGTGGCCAAGCCCCCATAGCTCAGTCAGCAACATGAGAGTCTGTCAATCCTGGGGATGGGAGTTCAACACCCGGCTCGGCCATTATCCGTTCTAACATTTGACAAAAGTCATTTGTCTCTCACCAATTGCCAATTGGTGTGAATCATCTATGTGATAGAGCAGCTGGAGGCTCGGTTTAGTGGATATTGTGGTGATACTGGTGATAGGTGTTCCAGCCACCGCGATATGACCATAGCAGTTGAAAACAGCATAAAACCCCATTAAACCAAATCATCTTTTAGTGATCCAACTTTAGAATGAGGTGATGGACTGTATTCAGGAATATACATTGTACTGTAGTCTCTCGCACAGCATATCTGAAGAAGTTGAACTTTGTGGAGCAAGATCAGCTTCATTGGACATTCCATTATCTTCTGATGCTATCTTGAGCCTCATGTATATAATCTGTTTGTCTACAGGATATTCTCACAGGATTCTGTGAAGAAATAAAGTCAGAATACTTTTAAACCTTTCCCAAACGACAAAACTTTACCGTGGTCCTATTCAAAAGCTGTTGCAGACGACAAATGTCATAGAGATAAAGAGAAGAGTTATGAACAAAATAGCAAAGAAAATATTGAAACAAAAGGAGAAAATGCTGGTTATCAGCATTTACTTCTTTTGGCTCAATGTTTTCTCAAGCCATTTCGATCAGGGACGTCAAAACCAGGTCTTGTTTGAGAAGGGGTTAAAAAATAAACAAATACATGTAGATCTACTATTAAACATATATCACACAATAAACAGACTGATCCATATTGAGAGCAGTTGCAGATAAATTAACTCTTTCCCATACTGTAAACTTTAATTCTGTTAAAATTTGAGAGCAAAATAATATGTATTGAGGAATAACAAGAATTTGCTCATTATCAGCATTTTCTTCTTTCCTCACCATAGCAGCTTCAGTTTAGGAAAGGCACAAATGATAGCATAACTTAGAAAACAGTTTTACCTCAATATTTTTTGAGCTATATTGTACACAAATCAAATCTAAATTCACACACATTTTGTCATCTGCAACTGCTTTTAAATTGAATCACCCAAATATTTTGTCATTTGGGAAAGGGTTTACCGTTAAGAACAACATGGATCCAGATCAGCCAGCCGACCATACAAAAGAAAAGGAAAACTTGTGCAGTAAAAGTGTTTCTAATAAAATCAGCATTTTTAAATTCTTTAAACATGCATGATGCATGTCCTTTTTTAATGAGTTTGTAAGTCTAAAAAACTAGGCATCAACAATATTAATTATAGAGGTTCATCATAGAAATCATATAATCATTATCATTTTTTAAATGAAAACAAAAGCTTTGATGATCTGTGGCAAACCTGTGATGCCCCTGATGGTGGAAACAAAATCGGTGAAAACATGTGATGTAACAGTCAGGGACATCATAACCATTAAGGATTTTAGTGCATCTGAGATTCAGAAATCAGACCTTATCTTTGCAAACCATTGTTAATTTATTTGTAAATAAAATAATTCAAACCTTTTATTTCAAATATTGGTACTCTCATGGTCCAGCATCTGTTTTTCTATCAGGCTACATTCTATGATTTTATTCTCTGATCTGGAAAGATAAATTAACACAATGAGCAGTATCTTTCCCTATTTTTAAAGTAAAGAATAGTCTATGGAAAAAATGAACATAAAGCTTGTTGAAATGAGCATGAAGCTTCCTCTGAAAATGTTTTGTCATACACGCAGACACCTAGACTACTGTATGTGTTAATTAATTAAAAGTAACACAGTCATTTGAAAAACTCAGTGAAATACATTTTATCATTATCATGAAATATCAACCATTTCAAACTCTCTTATCCCACCCACCAGCTTGAGCTAGGCAATGGATGTTTCTTTTAAGTTTACAGTAGGCTCAAAGTCAATCATAAGGGGCGAAGCATACCTTTGCCATGATCTAATACTGTTACAACCAATGAGTATACCTAATGCAATCCATGTTTGCATGCAAAGACAAAATGTTTTCAAACTAGGAAATTCAACCTTGCGTCCTTGACACTGTCAACATCCCCAACCGAGAGTCGTTTCCCTTGAGTTATAATTCGTCATAATGACGTAATTCATAATAAATTTCGCACCACAAGTTATTCGTACCCTAATTATTTTTCTTGTCATTGTTGACAGTACATTTTGCATTTGAAACTGCTTATTTGGGTCAATCTCGAACGATTATTTACCTCTGTTTCAACGAAACTTTGCATCCGTTCTGTGCGTTCTGATACCGAAAACAGCCTCCATTGTACATGTAAGATCGTTCATTCCGATCTGGGACACACGCTATCAATGTTGACATTTCTCTAGACAACTTATTTTAGCAGTTTTGGCCTTTCAAAATTTCAATTTTTGTCGCTTCAAACATATCCGCCATATTTGAGCAATGTAAATAGATTTGAGAAAGCCCCTGAGCATGCTCAAATATCCATGCTCAAATCCGGTATTTTGAGCACGAAGTTGAATCTGAGAATTTTCGAGAAACCGTTCTCATCTTCCATACTCAAAATCATGGCCGAATTGAGCACGGTGCTCAGATTTGAGCATGAGATTATACTTAAGTTTTTTCGAGAAACCGGGCCCTGGTTGTCACTGGTGGTGAACTCGGACAAAGCGAGGAACATTTTTCATGAACACAAGGTACAGATACTTCATTGCACATACGGATTTTTGTAAACAATACACGTGGCATTTTGTTTTACTTCTTTTTCCGTCTTTTTTTAAAGGATGCACTCAAATGGAAGTTACTAAGGTATGTAGATATGATTTATAATACGCACGAAAATATCAGTTTTATCGATCATTATTTTCAAATGGTATAAACGGATTGCAAGTGCACAAAGCGCATATTGAGATCATGTGGGTTGATCTTAATCGCCCGAACGAAATGGTACGATGTCACTGTTTATGTTTATCTATTTGCATTGCAAGTATACAAAAAAGACATATAAATGTACAAATAAAGGCTGTAAATGGCAGTTTTCGGTGTCATGTCATTGAAAATCATTGTGCGGTTTCTTCGTGACAACGTTACAGTATGTTTCCGATGTTATCTTTTCCAGCTACGGTGTTTTATGAGCACATGTTTGATAAATTAATCGATTGCACTGGACTTAACGGCACATTTAAACATTTATTCGGTAATATCGCATCATCATCATCATCATCATCATCATCATCATCATCATCATCATCATCATCATCATCATCATCATCATCATCATCATCATCATCATTTTTATCGTTACCTTGGAGTTTCACCGGTAAGATTTTCGTTATGCCTTCTTAAATTTGGTACAGGTGGAGAATAAGCTATTAAATGAGAACAAGATGGATCTTGATCAGACAGTGCACATGCAAAGTCCGATCTGGATCCATGTTGGTCGCAAAAGCCTAAATGAACGTTTCCAGATCTATACTGTAATATTTGTCATTACCATTATCACCATTTATTCTAAGGAGGATCCACTGCTTCACACATCCCAGGTCCGTACGAACAGGGGGACTCTGGAGCCACCCCACCCCCCTCATAGTTGGCAAAAATGCCGAATTTTCATTATTTCACATTTAAAACTTATGGCAAATCTAATTTAGTCCCCCCCCCCCCCCCCGAATATTAGACACTGGACTAGACAGGGCCCATATGGAATTGCTTTCTACGGGCATGCATTCTAAAGTATACTAACGGGAAAAGTTAACAGTGCGCATTTCCTTTTTAATTAACACCTTGATTGCATGCGGTACATGAATAAAATTTTACAAATGCACATTTAATCTTTTACTTTCAATAATTGTCAATTTATCACTATACTTGTTATTACCGTAACAATTCCTGAAAGTAGATAAGGATAAGATTCGCGTTTACAAGACATTTTCGAGTGTGAACACCGTTGGTATTAATACATGCTATGCAATTGTCCTTAGAAAACAATAGATGCTGTTTAAACCACTGAAGGTAATGTTGTCAATAACATCGTAACAAGACTATGGGTATCGCAAGACGTCTGAAACGGATGGTCTAATACGTTAATCAGCCTCTACTGCTGATAGAACTCAACCCAGGAAGCAATCTATCTGTAACGTTTGCCTTTTTCTGTCGATTTCACAGGTAGTAGTCCCGATAATGGTTGTCTTGTCGGAATGACGTCACGTGTAGACGTTGGATGTGTTGGAATCGTCTCAAAATTGTAGCATGGAAAGAAAATCGAAACAGTCTAATTAATGGGGTAATTCGACTGTTTTCGATTTACTTGCCATGCTTCAATATCTTGTATTTATTTCGGTACATTTATGAATAATTCTAAAATTGGCGACCATTTGCATTAGACAGGTGGCTACTTTCTTATGACGGGGAGTATATTTGTGCTAATATGATTAAATCCATTTGTTTCAATATTTTAGATTTCTTGAAGATAAAATGTTAAAAAAGACGTTTCACTACATTTCTCCTGAAACAAAAGTTTACGTTCATGATCTGTTTTCATGACTTTATAACATCGCCGCCAAACAATACGACGTTGTTCCCGCGTTTTGTGTAATTGGCGTTGAAGAACGTATAGCTTATTGTCATACAACTTCTACTTTTTCAATTTTCAGTTTAACCTCTTAACAATACAATGTCCAATAGGATATACAAACTAAAATCAAAATTGAAATTAGCATATTTTTGTGTATATTATTATACGCATGTGGCATGTTTCCATGGTGATTTCTTTAATTTAGGACGGTGGAACTTTCCTATTTCTATATATTTAATTCTTATACCTATGTTTATATATTTTTTAAGTTCTGCTTCGAAAGGCCACACTAATACTTAATGTACAATGACTTTGTAAATATGACAGTCCAAAAAACTTTCAGACAGTTTTCAAGAGAATTTTCGTCGCTATGCATTCCGACTTTTGTATTTTCCACAATATTATTGTTGACAGATTACGTCAAAATCATTGTTTGGGAAAGGGTTAAAATGTTTCACTCATCAATAGGAAGAACACATGAATAAGAGATATCGGTTATGGCAATCAATTGTGTGCTAAAATAGACTTGGTTACTGTTCTGTTTTTATAAACCGTTGGTATTGGTATAAAATGTCGTAACTACAGCTTCAAACAAGCTCTAGTTGCGACGTTTTACATTTACATTTACGGAATGCCATCGTAGTCCGAAATTAATCACTGCTTTCTTGATAAAATTGATCCATATTCAAAGACGAAGCAATGAAATACATTATGTATTTCCGAAACAGTTTCCCCCATTTAGAAAGGTTTGGAAAAACATTGAATCAAAAGAAGAATAGATCTATACTGAAAATAATTCAATGGGGAGAATCACGTGATTGACAATGGTATTTAACACGAAAAAATGGCGACGAAATGACCGCTTCGGCGTGAAAACTCAAACATTAGAAAGGTATGTATTCAATCTACGTAGTTTCTCAGACAAACCACCTATCCTAAAGTACCCGCTGTTGTCTAAGGTTTTCACAGATACCCAACTTTCCCCTATCCGTTCGCTGTATTTAGAGAACACTTCAAGAATATTTTCGAAATTGTGAAAATTTTGGATGTGTGTTAAGCACGTCGCATCATATTTACAGCTTTACTTCTTACCCAAATAATTCTCTGTTCACACGGTATATTTCCAGACCATTTTTTATCGATGACATTTCATTCTAGTCCATTTACATGGCCCATGTTGTCTTTGTTAAGCGTATTTACGAAAAAGATGTTAAACACACGTAAAGTGCTGTAGTGTTTGGCACGCCGAGTTCTTGTGAGTGTGATGTTAACCACGCAAGTGTACCATAGTTATGTAGAATGCGTTGACTGATTTGTGTTTGCAGATATATATTCTGTGGATTGAAATCTTTTGAACATTTAAGAGATTACATCTGAACAATGCACAGTTAAAGTCTGGCACATTATTGGGCAAATACACATTTGAGAGTGACAAGATAATATTTCAGTAAGGTGTGATGAACTTTACACTGTCGGTATAGAAATGAATCAATTGCACATGCAATACAATGATATGACAAAATAGGGTTCAGTTCTATCCAATAAATCTTGATGTTAGCTTTGTCACTATCTGTAAGAGAATCAAGAAGATCCACCGAACTCGGTTGTTTTTAAAAGTTTTGTTTGCTTTTCTTTACGTCGTTACTTCGATGATTTTCGAGAACATAAAGATCGGCAATTTCCGTAAAATCGCCACGAAATGACGTCATACAATTGCTTGACTCCGCTCCCAATCTAGAGCATCGGAAAAAGACCAAAATATCCAATTTAAAAGACGGAATAAAAACACTTTTAATGTTTGAAAATCGTAGAAGCTTTGATATTTGGTCATTAGAAAGATGTTTTTTTCGACACAAGAGTTTAATTTTGCAAATCAGCGGACACTTTAAGTGGGTTTTTGAAAGATTGTTTATAACATCAATTTGAAGATCCTCCGCCAAAACTGCCGTAAAGTCTCCATATATACCTATTTTTTTCTCCACTGACATTATACGGATTAATTGATCAGAGAATCTTCGGATTTGAAACGGTAAAATCAATGCCTGCAGATCTATATGTAGGAGAGTACTGACCACGCCAAAAAACTTTCACGACAGTATCACCCTGACTCTTCGCACCAAACATAAGATTTATTAAACTTTCATCAAAGAGTCTATATTTCAGTTTCCAGAAGGTTTTCGCCTGTTTTGGAGTTATTTTCAAACCACTTTACTGTGTCTACAAACAAGAGCAATGAAATGATATTCAAAGGGAGAAGTAATTCACTGATCTGTTCAAGAACTCCGGTTGAGTCATTATTTTCATAATTTGATCAAGAAATTCAAAGTCAGGCACGGATTCAACATTCGCAGTTGTCGGTTCTGAAGTGTATAATTGCGTTCTTGTCTGTACTTTTTTAAAACATTTCTTCAATGGTGAAGCACTATATGTAACGATGATTCACCAGGTGAAGCTCGGTACAATAGAGATTTATAAGGACTCTTAATCTGAATTTCCGATTTTAAAGGGATTGCTTGCTTCCTCTTGATTCCAGACTGTGTGTTTCGTCTTTTGGCTTATGTAATGAAAGCCGAGACTTCTTTCGATTCATCTGAAAAAAGAAGCAAATGGTAATGGTATATGTTGAAAGCAGTTCAAAAAGTAACCGTTTTATCAATAAATGGCATATAGGTTATGAAAAATCCACTAAAAATCCGGTTGGGTATGACAGTAAAATCTGACAGGGACAAATAAAGGGTAATTTTTTTTCTGACCAATTAAATAAACACTTTCAAGATTCTGAAAGCGATTGAAACCATAAACTAGGCAAAGAGGACATCTCAATTCAGTTCAGATTCATTGTGTTTGCACGTATTTGTCATTGAAAATGATATAACAAGTGATTTGATAAGTTAGAGCAGTTATAGTCGATTTTTTTTCAATTCATAAAAGATTACCCCTGACGATGTCTGTCATATGTTACTGTAAGTTAACACCGGATTTCAATCATATTGGGTAATGTATAAAAAAAACCAATTTGTCCAAAATCAGTGGCTTTCTTAGAACACGAACAACTGTATGTGTGTTTAACATCACATTCACTAGAACTCGGCGTGCCAAACACTACAACACTGTACGTGTGTTTAACATCTTTTTCGTAAATAAACTTAAAAAAGACAAAAGGGGCCTTGTAAATGGACTAGAATGAAATGCCATCGATCAAAAAGGGTATGGAAATATACTGTGTGAATTGAGATTTCTTTGGGCTAGAAAAAAGGCTGTAAATGTGATGTGACGTGCTTAACACACATCCAAAATTTTCGCAATTTTGGAAATATTCTTTAAGTGTTCTCTAAATACAGCGAACGGATAAGGGAAAGTTGGGTATCTGTGAAAACCCTAGACAACGACGGGTACTTTAGGATAGGTGGCTTGTCTGAGAAACTACGTAGACTGAATACATACCTTTCTAAAGGATGAGTTTTCACGCCGAAGCGGTCATTTCGTCGCCATTTTTTCGTGTTCAATACCATTGTCAATCACGTGATTCTCCCCATTGTAATTTGTCTCTTTTTTTCTTAATATTTTCCTTTCATATTTTCTTATTTAGTACACACATTTTAACTCTCAACATAATAAATTAATGTGTTTTGACACCCAGAGCAGTCAGCTAGAGAACTTGGCGGACGGGTAGAAAAACGGACGGACGGGCAAACGAAGCAATTTCTATATGGTGGTCATTACTGAAAGCCTTCTAATTGGGGGCTGCAATACCAGATAGGCCTATTGTTTTGGAAATGATTATTGTATACCATTTATTCGTCTTTGAAAAAGAATAATTTTTATCTACTATATAGAGACCTAGTGACGTTTTTTCGGACAAACACTAATGCTTCGTCGGTGTAAATCTAAAACGTCACAAACTCAACTTTATTGAAGCTGTAGTTACGGGATTTTATAACAACACCTACGATTTGTCCATATTTAACCGAAAACCCATTCTATTGTTAGGACAAAAGTCATTGCAATTCGAACAGCCATTGAAAATGTTCACGGTGTCATGAATAAACCGTACAAGTCCCCTTCAAAAAACGTTAACTACGATTTTCACATCGGAAAAAAACTTCTACTCCAAGAATTGTAATACCAACTTCAGAATCAGTCAGAGAAATGAAATAAAAAAAATTACAATAGCCTCTAAGTGTCTCTCCAATTCGTCCATATTGTTTTGGGCGGATAAACACGTGCAAATCGTTGTGTACATGCTCAAACTAGTAAAACTGGTTTTTAAACGCGCATTTAAACATGAAGTATCTGTACCTTGTGTTCATGAAAAATGTTCCTCGCTTTGTCCGAGTTCACCACCAGTGGTTGTGAGTACGCCAGGACAATATGTCATGTGTGCTGTCTATGTTGATACGGCCTTAGCAAGATTCATTCCTATATTGAAATAGGGGACGGTTTTCTCTATGAACAAATACGTCATCGTCACGCCTCACTGGTCTAAAAATAGATTGGGAATCTTCCATCGTACAAATATGGCTGTGAATCTCGAAAAGTTTTTCCACTTTCAACTTGCTGAAGATGACGTTCTTAGGGCTTGATTGCTGTAATCATTTGTTGAGAAACATTATAATTCAGAGTTGAGAAGGTTGCTGCACTATCGTGTACTTTTTATGATAGGTAACTATGAAATAACCAGTTGACAAGTAATGTTTACACATACGCAGTCCTGCCTTAGCTTCGTCGTGTCGCTCGTGCGTTCTCGCTTACCCTTTCCAAAACGACAAAATGGCATGTTGGGCCAAATTGAAAAAAGTCTGCGGATGACAAAACGGATGTGAATACTTTTAGTGGTTTATACCAGAGACAATATCGAGGCAAAAGTAGAATGATCATCAATATCTAAAGAAGTTATTCACACTCATTTTGTCTGCTGTGCAGGTCTTTTCAATTTGGTCGATCATCATTTTCTTCTTTTGCCATAATGTTTTCCCAAGAATTTTCTGTTGGGGACGTCAAAACCGGTCTTGTTTGCGAAAGGATTAATCTAGAAAAAAAAATGAATTTGTCGCTAAGTGTTATTTGATACCCCCATAGGCTTTCACTACAACAGAGGGCAATAACTCACAAAATAAGCAAGGTAGAGTTGTGCTCCTTGTATGTTACACTTCTGCTTGACGAGATCTATCTACCCGCGAAGTTTCATGATCATAGCTACTTTATTTTCAGACTTTTTGATGTTTTTTCTGGTTAAGCTTCTGAGGAATCTCAAGAAAAAACGTTTGTCATTTCTGGTCTGTCTCCGTATCTGGAATCAATGTTGCATGTTGAATATGCGCAATGTTTCGTGGTTTTAGTTCCCGCCTGCATTGTCTATGATCGACTAATATCTCGCTTGAAAATAATCATTTTTCGCTAGCACTGTTGCGATAAAAAAATCCGATTCATGACCGATAAACAAAATACAAGACTGGTACCGTTGAGGGATTTCCCATCAGAAATCTATTTTTAGCACACGGGCCCCGCGAAAATTGTTCCTTATTAAATGTGGATGCTGTATTAGGCCATTTCTTGAAAGAACAATTTAATAAAAAAACTAGATAGCATGTTTCTGCGAGGGATCCAACTTGATAATATTTGTAAAGCGGACCCCTTTAGAATAAACTGACCCCGTTCACACGAACCCTGGATCCCTCGTAGAAACACTGTTTTGACTGAAATTTTGTTTAACTCTTTCCCGAACGACGGATTTTTCGGGTGATCCACTTCAAAAACTGCTACAAATGACAAAATGGATGTAATTAAAGATATGATTTGTGTAAAATATGGCACAGAAAATATTGAGACAAAAGGAGAAACTGCTGGTTATCAGCAGTTTCTTCTTTTATTTCAATGTTTTCCCAAGCCTTTTCTTTTAGGGACGTCAAAACCAGGTCTTGTTTGGGAAAGGGTTAAAAATGAAATAATCAGCCAACAGAATGGGATTCGTTTGAACCGCCGAACCCCCTCTGGATCTGCCATTGTATTTAAAGTGAGTCTGTATTGATCACTGTCGTCGTTTTCCCTGGTCAGAACAACTGATAAGTGGCGGTGAAGACATTCTTTTTTTTTAAAAACCCCAAACCCTATGCTGCGGATACTCATTTGAATCGCATCCACGAGATGATTCTAATTAGTACAAGCCTACCCGAAACATAGGGTTTGGTAACGAAACGTTCCATTTTGAAAAGTCATCGACTCACTCTTATATGGAACTATTATTATTAATACCGGTGTCAATGGAATTGACCACGGATTATGGTATTGTGGACATATAGATTTGAGTGGTTTTGTTACTTTGTAAATTTGGGTCAAGCTGTCTTAGCCACAGTTTCGATATTTTCGGTTTTCGGACCCCCTCGGTAGCCACCTGTCACAGTTTATCCTAGATACTTAGATTGTGAATTGTTTTAGTGTAAATTACCTCTAAACAAGTATGGTGAAATC
Organism: Fragum sueziense; assembly: GCA_963680895.1. Lineage (NCBI taxonomy): Eukaryota > Metazoa > Mollusca > Bivalvia > Cardiida > Cardiidae > Fragum > Fragum sueziense. The sequence goes on along the minus strand of OY804596.1, from coordinate 64,574,669 downwards.
TGTAAAATCCAAGACATAAATACAGAGAAGGACCTCGGAGTAGCCTTTGACACAAAACTGAAGTTTGATCAACATATCAGCAACAAAGTAAACCAGGCTACCAGAAGTTTGGGCTTAGTAAAGAAAACATTCACCTTTATGAACAAAAAAAAAAAAAGTTCTTCCATTTATATAAATCATTAGTTAGACCTCACTCAGAGTATTGTTCTGTTATATGGAGTCCTTTAAGAAGAAAAAAAATGATCGAAAATGTACAAATACGTGCAACAAAAATGTTAAGAAACTTAAGAAATAAAAGTTATTCTGGAAGACTAAGACCATTAGGACCTCCGTCTTTAGAGTATAGAAGACAAAGGTCTGACTTAACACAGGTTTACCGTTTGATAAATAATATTGACAAAATAAGTACTCCTTTGTTCAACCTGAGGGGCGCAGGGGTGACCAGGGCAACAATAAAAAAAAAAAAAAAAAAAAAAAAAAAAAAAAAAAAAAAAAAAAATACTAAAAGTCACTGCAGAACAGGCATCAGGAAATTTAGTTTCAATCAGAAGGTAGTGAACATGTGGAATAAACTTCCAAATGATGTGATTATGGCAAAATCAATATATGCATTCAAAGCAAGACTCAATAAACAATAATTTGGTCAATGAATGCACATTTTTAACAAATTGTTATAATAATCAGGGGTCGACACTAACGTAACAGTGTCCCGGGATCCCGAGGACACCAAATTTTAAGGAGGGACCCTTGAAATTCTGCATTTTACAGAGTGAAGTGTCCCTGATTTTGCTTAATTATGCATTCGGGACACCTGTTTAAAAAGTTAGTGTCTGACCCTGTTTAATTAGGTTACTCTAAGCATATAACCTATCAATTGTGCAAATAAAACCAAAAGTAGAAAAATACATACTAAGTGAGTTAAGAGACGGATCAATTTAATGGTTCAATGTTAGGTTGTTAATGGGAAACCGTATTCAGTCCCAATATTCTATGCTAACAAAAATGTAGTAGGTAAGGATCCACTGTAGAAAGAAACTATAGACTGAATATAAGGATCAATTTTCCATACAAGATAATAGATAATTTAGCACATACAAGAATGAAGATTGTATGTCTACTTTATGCAAAAAATATGTAAAACTTTGGGGCAGAATACTGTTTTTCATTACCTAATCCACATCTTTCATGTTTCACTACATGTACATAGTGTATAAAAGAGGGATGTTATTAAACATTTGTATTCAATGTCATTTAATTTGTATTCTATGTCAATTCAATTAAATTGTCCAAAGCGCAATTGAGTATAATAATGCTTAATAAGGGTTTTTTGCGTATTTTCAGAGTACTAATAAAAGTGTGGTGTAATTTTAATTATATATCATAGTTTACTGGGTACACGATAAATTTTTGGGGTGCACAGGGGCTCATTAAAGAAATTTAATCGAGGATAAAAGAAATGACAATACATGTAATTAGGCTTTATTTTCAGTTTTCTGAATCATTAGACATGCATTACGGGGCATTTTAAAGGTAAATTGATGCACTGGCATTAGTTACGAAAAAACTTACGCAAACTTTTTTTGATCGTAAAGTTACGCAAAAACTTACGCAAATCTTAGCTGCGAACATTTTAGTAAAACGCACTTACGCAAATAATTTGAACTTACGTTCAAATATACGAAAAATTCTTGCGTAAGTTCGTTAGTAAAACGGGCCCCTGGTCTTGACTACTGTATAAACTAACGTGAATGAAGTGTGCAGGGCGTCACGGGATGTCAGACCCACAAGACAGGTTTCCAGTCTAGCTATTTCTTTGGAATCCAATAAAAGTGTCAAACGAACAGGCCAGAAACAGCCAATCAAAATCATTTGTTTCATTTTGTATGCTGGGTTTGAAAAAGGTAAACAATGATGCACTGATATTTTCCCCACGCAAAACTACGAAATTTTGAATTCAAGCGGTTATCAAGGAACAGTTTTGTATCGTTGTATGCACTTTTGAAGCGAGAAATCAGTAAGAGTCCAGCGATCGTTAGTTTCGAGTCACTTCGGCCCCGATCCTAGTCAAGCCCTCGTCGACGAAAAATCCCAAATGAATGCAGGGTTTTCATTATCTTTTTAGCGAAATGATAACATTTGAATTCCATCCAAAGGATTTATCTGAGACCCTGGGGTGGATGAAGGAATTATGGTCATTTCGTACCATAACCATTTCGTACCCAGTCATTTTGTACCATAATTGGTCATTTCGTACCATAATTTCAGTGATTTTTTTTCTTAAAAAAACGGTCGTTATTGGGCCCCTTTCCCCTCTCTGAGGGTTTCCCCCATTTCTGAGAAATTTTCCCCTCCTGGAACTATATTTTTTCTTACAAAGAAAAATCCAAATCATAGTTAGATTCTAGGCATCTCTTACAGTTCTAATGCTTGTTTGAATGTCCCATTATGATATACAAGCAAGTTAAATGCATTTATAACACTGTATCTTGAGAGTATAAGCATGTATTGAAATTCCCCTTTTTGGGCGTTCACGCGCAAATTTCCCCTCACCTATGGGCCCTGACCGCCTTCCCCCAAAATAAAAAATAAACACTGTACCATTTCGTTATTTCGTACCATAATTTTACCATTTTGTATGGTGAGTATACCTAATACCGGCGTATACGAAATACCGGTGATTGCAGAAATATCCGAATAACAACATGTGCACCAATGAAAACACTTCTCTTCAGCCCACAGCTATTTGTTTTGATATATACCGTATTTCATCCATATATTCGGACACAATAAAATAATTTTTTTTTTTTAGTGTCCGATTTCATAGATAATTCCTATTCTCCGTGTCCGAATTTATAGATAATTATTAAATGTTCGAATTCATAGACAAAGAGTAAAGAGTAAGTATATTTGGGTAAGGGTGAATCTCCGATGTCGGCAAAGTACCGGCACGCACGAATTATCTATCAATACCGGGATTAGCGGTTATTGTCGATTTAAAGTGATCAGCAATTATCGTACGTTGTTAATTACTAGACAATTAGTGATTGAATTTAATGAAATCATATGTAATTATTCAGTTTTATTTTTCAGAATTGTGTGAAAAACGAAGAAATAAAGAAAAAGCCGATCATGAAAAGGACAATTACAGTAGATCTACTCGATGGTTCATTTAGAAGATGTTTGCCGAAAATTCTAAAAACTGTGAAATGTTGTTTTTAATTGTATCGCGATTTGTATAATTAAACAAAGAAAATCTCATTGGTCAGTTTGTTTTATTTGTTTGCTTATCTATCCAATCAAAAATGCTTTCCTCTAAAACTCCCAACTTAATTAATCAAAAATTTTAGAACAAGTCCCATTCTCGTTTTGTTCTATACTGGATTTACACTGTTTTTGGATTATTTATTATTGTGATTTTGGATATTATTTATTGGATATTAATCAGTGACTATCATTTGGATTTAAGTGGATTAAATAACTGGATTTATACGTGATTAATTGAAAGTTAATTTACCGGAATACCGTTAAACCAAGTTCCAATCATGGACCGGTTCGTACAGCGTTACCAGACGAGTGAAGAGGCCATCCCAACATCATGGAAGACGTCGCCACTACCGAAGGCACCACCTAAGCGACCAGTTGGTAGACCAGTGAAGAGGAAGGCCGATACCACAGAAGATCCAGCGCCGAAGAAGACATGCACAGACGCACGCCACTATGAGCGCGAGTTGACAGCCGTCGACAGTCAACCAACCAAGAGGGGAGCCTACAAGATGTTCAACGTGAAGCAGAAAAGACAGGTCGCCGACCACGCCAGGTTACACGGCATCAGAGCTGCAGCCAGGCAGTACAACATACCAAAGTCTACCGTCAGTGACTGGATGAAAACCAACTTCGACGACGAACAACGAAACCGACAGGGCCACCTACACAAGCCGGGTAGACCAGTCTCCTACAGTGCAGACATCGAGGAAAAGCTGCTCTCCTTCGTCTTGGAACAACGCGACTACGACCTTCCTGTCTCCGTCGACGACCTCTCCAACATGGCGAAGAACCTGGTTACAGACCCTGACTTCAAGGCCAGCCGCTGTTGGGCAGACAAGTTCATGAGGAGGCACAACCTGACGCTGCGAGCCAAGACCTCCATGTCGCAGAGACTACCAGACGATCTAGAGGCCAAGATTGAGTCCTTCCACAGCTTCGTCAGGAAACAACGACAAGAAGACGAATTCGACGACAGACTCATCATCAATATGGACGAAACCCCGATGTATTTTGACATGGTGCCGACAAAGACTATCGAGACAACGGGGGCCAAGACTGTGAAGGTGAGAACTACAGCGAGCGACAAGAGACATTTGACCGTGGTGTTAGCCTGTGCCGCCTCCGGAGACATGTTACCGCCCATGGTAATCTTTAAGGGGAAACGCGAGTTGAGCCTTACCACTCCCGATGGCTGGGTTGTCTGTGTGCAGGAGAAGGGATGGATGGACGAGGCCCTCATGCTGAGATGGATCAACGAGATATACGTACCATTCACGACGAAAGACAGGTCTCTCCTGGTGTTGGACAGCTTTAGAGCTCATCTCACAGACTCCGTGAAGAAGACACTGAGGAAGAGTAACACCGTACCAGCAGTGATTCCGGGTGGGTGTACGTCCAAACTCCAGCCCCTGGACGTATCCATCAACAAGCCGTTCAAGGGAGAACTGCGAAAGAGTTGGTCAGCATTCATGAGATCAGCCGTGAAGACATCGCTCGATAAGAAAGAAAAGATCAAGGCCGCCTCCAAAGAACAGGTATGTCATTTTTGTAAATTTTATTTTTTCTATCGACCTTCCCATCTGTCTGGAAAATCAGCGTGCAAAATCATGTGGAGAAAATGCTTTACGTTAATCTGATAGAAAGTGTCAGAGGTCTGTGTCCATAAGCCTGAACGTGTATTTGTTACAGCTTTCACAAACAAGGTATTAATTTAACATCCGCAACTTGAAAGCTTAAAAAAAACATTTAGAGAACAAGAGAAGAAAATGCTGATGATCAATGGTAAACTTCACTCAAATTGTGTCGTTTGGAAAAGTGTAGCTAATTTAGATCGTTTTCTGTGCGAGATCTTGAGAAGACTGCACGAAGGGTAATTTAACCCATTACCAAACGGTGACGCAATTTGACACAACAAAAAATAAAAGATTTGTAAAACAATGTGGAGAATGAAGAAATCTCTTGTGACAAGCATTTCTCCATTTTCCACTATGTTTTCTACACCAAAAAAGTAAAATTTCATTCACTTATAGTTGTCGCATGCAGCGTCTGGATATGAGCCTGTCAAAAATTTTGTCGTCTGGTAATGTGTTAAAGGACGACTCTTAAACACCAGCAGTGATAGAGATTTATTGAAGACACGCTTTGTAAATGGCTTCACAAAACCCTTAACATATCTAGAATGAAAGGGGGGCACAGAGATTTATATCGTCGCAAGGGGACCAAAATGTCGTAACTTCTGCTTGAATTAGCATTTGTTATGATATTTAGGCTGGCTTTCGACGCATAGGCCAATGTGTTAGACTTATAGTTATGAATTTAGCAATAATACAATGCGGAAAATATTTAGACAAAAGGAGAAAATGCTGATTATCAGATTATCCGCATTTTATTCTTTTGCATTTATTCTGCATTAACCCGTTCCCAAACGGCAAAATATTAGGGTGATCCACTTCAAAAAGGTTATTAAAGATAGAATTTGTGTAAAATATGGCATAGAAAATATTGAGACAAAAGGAAAAAACTGCTGGTTATTCTTTTGTTTCAATGTTTTCCCAAGCCTATTCAATTAGAGACGTCAAAACCAGGTCTTGTTTTGGAAAGGGTTAAAAGGGTGTTGTGTTCCAATATTATCCAGAGACAATCAAAGGATTAGGAAGCATCGCCAAAGGGTGTCACGGCATATCATCGCTGTATTTGCAAAACCTTGTAACTCAAGCTTGATTTAAACTAGAGTTACGTGATTTTGCTATAACACTGACGATATGATAATGTCTCGGGTTAATTTTGGAGTACGCTATACCGATATATCAATTCTTTCCCAAACAACGCCTGGTTTTGACGTCCATTATAGAAAAGGCAATTTTGTTGTTTATAGCAGCCTTCAAATTTGAACAGCCAAAGTTTTTGCAGTTTGGGAAAATATTAATTATTAAATAGTTATTAAAGCAGAAATTTTTTCAGATCGTTGAATGGATAGAATCGGCCTTCAAGTACATCAGCAACAACAGAACTATGGTGATGAAGTCCTTCCTCATATGCGGTATTTCCAACAGCCTCTCTGGCGACGAGAACTCCCTGGTACGGAACGACGACATCATCGACCACGAATCTATCAGATCCTTCCTAGACAGTGACGACGATGACGAGGAGTTCGAGGGGTTTGATCCTGTTGACCTGATCGATTAGTGTAAATTGACTCTGTGTATCTGAAAAAACAAAAAAACAACAGCAACAAAAACACAAACTGTAAAAATCGAATATCGGTAGTTGGAAATCATATGTGATATCTTGTAATCTTGAGACCAACATGGATCTAGATCAGCCTATGCCTACACACAGTCTGATCAAGATCTCTGCTGTTCTCTTATAATGGTAGTTTCTTCATGACTTGTGCATACGAAAATAAAGTCTTGTAATTGTGAGATCAACATAGATCTAGATCAGCCTATGCCTACACACAGTCTGATCAAGAGCTCTGCTGTTCTCTAATAATGGTAGTTTGTTCATGACTTGTGCATACGAAAATAAAGTCTTGTAATTGTGAGATCAACATAGATCTAGATCAGCCTATGCCTACACACAGTCTGATCAAGAGCTCTGCTGTTCTCTAATAATGGTAGTTTCTTCATGACTTGTGCATACGAAAATAAAGTCTTGTAATTGTGAGACCAACATGGATCTAGATCAGCCTATGCCTACACACAGTCTGATCAAGAGCTCTGCTGTTCTCTAATAATGGTAGTTTCTTCATGACTTGTGCATACGAAAATAAAGTCTTGTAATTGTGAGACCAACATGGATCTAGATCAGCCTATGCCTACACACAGTCTGATCAAGATCTCTGCTGTTCTCTGATGAGGTTTTCCAGAAAATGTCTCCACTAGATAAGGATTTTCATAAAATGTTAATGTATTGATATTCTTTGTTGCTTTTTAAATTCCATCCCCTCCCAACTGTTCCCGTCTTAAACAGACTGCGACAAAGGCACTGTTTTTACTTTTCCCCAACCAAGATCGAGTCAGAAAACGCACGAAAAAGCAATGAGGCAAAAGAAAGAAAATGTTGATAATCAGCTTCTTCTCCTTTTGCCGTTTGGAAAGTGTTCAGATAAAAAAATATCCGTCATGGCGTCGTCTATGAAATTAGACCAGTCTGAAATTTTGTGGTGTTATATCGGACAGAAAATAAATCGTCAATCCGCCCCTCCCCCAACTTTTTCTATCACAGAAAATTCCCATAATTTCCCATCAGTACGTCCAGGAATATATCGCTGTTTTCAACGAAAACCTTGCAACTGCAAGTTAAAACAAGCTGCAGCTGCGAGTTTTCTGTTGGGAAGCGACGATATTTCATCCTAGTATTCTTTCATTTTCGGTCTAAAATTTTGCCATTTAGAGTTTATTGGGGTTTTACGCCGTTTTCAACTGCCAGGGTCATATTGCGGCGGCTGGAGCACCTACTCATGGATTCCTGTTGTTTCTCAAACCAGTACTACCACAATACCCTTATCGAGCCTCCAGCTGCTCGCTCACTTAGGTTAACGATTTCAAACCCACATGTTTATCTCTGTCGATCTGCGCTAGAATATTATAATTTAATATTACAATTTGGGTTCCTCTCAGAACTTGTTCTAGATTTGATGTAAGAGGCCGGAACGAAATTACTAGGAGAAGGGAGACATTTAACCCACTCGCGTGTATGTAAAGGTAAGGGTCATAAAGCATAATCGAGTCGCGTGTTATCGTCGCGTGTTATCTATCGGTCAGTTAAACAATGCATACACCTGTTAACCCTTACTCAGACAGCTTGGATTTAATTATCGCCGTAGTTAGGATTTTATGATACAGGTAATTAATCGTCTAAATTTTTGACGTCCCGATACCTTATACCCATAAATCGATGTCCGAATTGAAAGATAAATTCCTAGAAGCTTGTGTCCGAAATAAGAGACAGAAAATAAATTATTTTATCAAATAAATAATAGTGTCCGAATTCATGGAGTGTCCGAATATATGGATGAAATACGGTACCACTGAGCAATGCCCATTTTTGTCTACAAAAATACTCTATTGACAAAGGAAAAGATCTGTTTATACAAAGAATTCCATAGATAAACCTTTCTCTTGATCTCCAATGATAGAACCCTCCTAAAATGATAATTGACAGCAGTGACACCTATCGGCTGCTACATGACCTTCACCCTTTTTCATGTGAAATAATGTCACGTGATTGCCTTATTTGGACTGAAAAAAAATCTTTCTAAAACCAAATCGCTGGTAATTCGGTGTTTTAATTTACATATGAAGGTCTTCGCCTCGTGAGTAAAGAACCTTGTGAAAGACAAGAAAGGTCCTTTTTTGCATTGAAAATCATTTTTTAATGTCAAAGAGATATCAAATGAGCATTTTTTACTCAAAATCGTACAGCCATTATGGGTAAAGAAAAGCTTTCACGGTTATTTCCCTTACATCAACGGTATTACGTATTTCCAGCATACCATAGATTATTTTTTACATTGATTTCTTCTTTAAAATAATATAAATTGTGAATACTTTTATGACAACACAGATTTCCGAGCATTTTATACTGCTCGGCAGTATAATATATAGCAGTGGCGGATCCTGGATTTTTATGAGGGGGGTTCGGATTATATGCAAATAGGGGGCTTCGTTTTTCTAGTGTTGCACAATTTTTACTGAAATTCTCCCCCCCCCCCCCCCCCCCCCCCCCCCCCCCCCCCCCCCCCCCCTGGATCCGCCACTGTATACAATAAGAAAAAATGAATGAAATTCCTATTAATAAAAGAGAATCATACAAGTACAAGTATAAATACATGTGTTTTTCGGAAACCATTATTTAGCTGATTGCCAGGAATGTCAAGAAGAAAAGAAGGTATTTAAATATGATTTGGACATGTTTGCTTGTAAAACTTGTAACCATCGATCTCTTCTTTTGCCTCAATCTTTTCCAAAATCTTTTCTAGTAAATATGTCGAAATCTGTCAAAAAGCGGGTCTTTTCTAACTTAAAAAAACCTAGATTGGATGTCTCTGATAAATTAGATGTCTGATAGAAACATCAAGACAAAAGAATATGGAAATGCTAATAACCAGCATTTTATCGATGTAGTTGAAAAACTTTACACCTGCAGCCTTAGTAATTTGCTATTACACCAACGTTTTTCTCCTTTTGTCTCAACTTTCTTTTGGCTTAATTGTAGTGTTGTGCCGATAGTCTCCAGCTATCGAAAGCTATGGGATTGAGCCCAAAATCGGCTACAATCGATTGCAATTTTTCACTATCGATACTATCGCTAGAGTTGTGATGTTCTTTTGCAGGTTTTTTTCGGACATTTGACTCCAAATTAAAATTCCCATTTCAAAAGTAGATATCTGTTTCCTGGCATAAATAAAAATTTCCAGACCATTTTCTTATTCCCTCCCATTCTCATACCATGGTTTTTAAGAAAGGAAAGTAGATGTTAAAGTTAATGCTAAAATGTAAATCTAGGCAAAAATATATGAGAGTATGACTTGATTGGCTAAGCCCCCCCAATGCTGGCCAAAAATGCCAATTTTTCTTAATTTACACTGAAAATTTTGGGAAAATCCAAATTAGCCCCCCCAATATTCAGGACAATGGCTTTAGCCCCCCCCCAATATGAAATTGCTTCCTACGGGCCTGTTGGTAGTCTGCCATTTGCTTAGTCAGTAAAATTAATCTGAAAATAACAATGACTTTTGATGGATAGATTCCAGCATTTGAGCTGATTAAACAATATTCTTTACTAAAATATTCCTCTACAGTACAGCTCGCGTGTTTTTTGCCTAATTCCGCGCATCGCCGCGATTCGATTTCGGGTTGATTCGGATGGAAAAACGCGACGGCCGCGGCGAGCGAGTTTTACCACTCGAAATCGCGGGAATTGCTGCAATTTTTTCGCCGCGATTCGCCGCGAATCGCGGTGATTTGCGTGGGTGGACAGGTAAGCCTGTATTTCCTGGCTGATTTATCGTAATTATTGGGTTTTAAATATATATATATTAGGTTTTGAAAAATCGAAAATGCACAGCACTTGCAGATTTGATTTTTGTTTATTTTGCATGAGTTTGTGGATTATTCTTCCACTTAAACAGGAAAAATGACCATTTTGCCTTCCTTTCAACGTATTCAAAGTTATTTTTCTTTTATCTTTGTTTTATTTTTTCGAAATGATTTGAGAATATTGAGATAAAAGAAGAACATGCTGATTATCACTCTGGTCTTATTGTGTCTCAATATTTAGTTCCTATTGTTGTGATATATCCTTCACACTCAGGACTATCTTCAGCAACACCCATCTTATCGTATGAGAAGACCTTTTATAGGACGTGCCAAATCATAGAAATTTCGGAAATGGCGTAACTAAGAATGTAGCATCATGCATACAATATTGGAGTTTCTTTTAACATGCATACAAGTTCCAGTATGGTGAAAAGGAACCTTAAATACCAGTCGCAGATTTTATGGTTCATTTTGTAAACTGAAAAGTAGTCAAATACTAATGCGCATTATTTTGATATGTAATTCAAGCAGAGAATCTTCGTATTTATGACCGGGAGGACAACGTGCAGTTTATGATTTCATGTACATGTATCTGCAAAAAAACCCAGATTATTATATGAACTATTAATTAAATTAAATCAAACATAACAAAACATAATGTACAGAGATGCGGAAAAACCCCTGTTCTATATTATATGATAGTCTATAACTATATATGTATATTTTAATTTACAAAAACGATGTGTTATTACCGGAGTTCATAGAACTTTATAGAAAACGTGTGTATTTAATATTATATTTCTTTTTTATTTCTGAAATAAGTCTATTAAAGGGGCTCATTCTATGTTTCTATGCTTCCGAACTGTTCTGGAACTCAAATTTGTGCGTGGACAAACAATTAGCAATGCATAGAAACCTCAATCTCGGCGAAAAAACATCTTTCCTTTGCTATAGATCAATCCTTTACAAGCGTGTTTACACATTCTATTTTTACTTCAAAACAAGACAAGGTCACGGTCAACGAGACACACCTCCGCGATATCAACACACCGTACAACCGGCTGTGTCGATGACTGTGACCTTATTTGCGAGGAATACGTGAAAAGGTTTATTTTGTACAAGCACTGAACATTTATACGCGTATTTATCAACTATAGAATACCAAAGATCCTTTCGTTTATTTATAAAAGTAAATTCATTTGACCTACCATGCACATGACATCAGATGCCGAATCTGTCTTCGCTGACTTTCTACGCAGCCGGTTGTACGGGTGTGTTAAATCTCGCTGAGCACAGATGACGTATCTCTGACGTAATTGATTTTTGAAGGTTGGGCATATGTAGCCGTTACAAAACAAAAACAGAACGACCAGCATGTTATTAATTGACTTGGATTTTAATACTTAATAAAGCTCGTGGAGTGCTATTAATGGACATAAATGATCTACCCCTTCAGGTTGGTAATTTCATACGTTATTTCTGGTTTGTAATTATTGTGCCATTTGCATTTTCGACAGCCTAGCTCGACCCCCTTTAATCAATTGAAAAACACACTCAGGATGAAAATAGTATAAACGCATTTAATACTTAGCGCTTTACATGTAGGATGATATTGGCCTTACCTGGCATTTCCACCCGAACGCGGCGAATCGCCGCGATCACCGCAATTTTCCACCCATCGCGGCGATTCGCAGTGATGTGTGAAAATTTCGAGTGGAAAAACGCGGTGGCCGTGATGGCAAATCGCCGCGATTTTCCACCCAAATTTTATTTTGACCGCGGTGGGCGAGCGTTTTAGGCAAAAAACGCGCGAGCTGTACTGTATGTATATACATGTATGATCATATATCTCATGATATGTTATTTGTAATTCACTAGGTTAAATTGTTGTTGTTGTTTAACCCTTTCCCAAACAAGACCTGGTTTTGATGTATCTCATAGAAAACACTTTGGAAAACATTGAGACGAAAGAAGAAAGTGCTGATAACCAGCAGTTTCTCCTTTTGCCACAATATTTTCTTGGCTATATCATACAACTTTTTCCTTAATGTCAAGACTTGTTTTGTGGTCAGCAGCAGTTTTTGAATGGCATCACCCTTAAATTTTGCAGTTTGGGAAAGGGTTAAAAAAAAAATGATTGTACAATCGATAATCAATCGGTATGACTCTCCGATTATCGATAGTGATTTTGCTGTCCGATATACAACGCTACTTAATTGTATATGAATGTCAAATTATCAATGTCAACTTTGTCGTCTGCAGCAGATTTCAAATGTGATCACCCTAAATTTTTGCAAGCTCGGCCTACTCTGCCAAAAGAACTTGTCCGACACAATATATCCCCATATAAATGCAATAACCTATAATACTAGGAAAATGACCCCCCCCCCCCCCCATCCACACACACATACTTGGGAAAAGATTGTGGAAAATGTAACAAGCAGTTATTTTATTGCCCACAAAATTTTCTTATCCAAAATGGAAAGAAACATTTGTAAAATTTAATCAACTTGAAATTGTCGTCTGCAACACCTTTCAAAGTGGAACAATCCAACAATTCAAATGTTTCCTTCTGGTAATGAGTCAAGAAACTTGCTATATAAAACATTGTGGAAAATGAAGAAATTGCTTGTGACAAGCAATTTCTTCATTTCCCACAATAGTTTCCATACAAAATGATTGAAAAATGTACTTTTTCATTCATTTTTATACGCCCGAAGGGTCGTATTATGTTATCGCGTGCATCGTCTGTCCGTCTGTCTGTCTGTCAGTTAGCAAATTCGTGTCCGCTCCATAACTTTCAAACTATAAGGCCTATGGTCTTGAAACTTCACAGGTGTATAGATCTCTGCGCTAGGGTGTGCAGAGCGCAAGAACCACAACTCTACCATTTGTAATTTTTGAGTTATTGCAATTTGTTTGATTCAGTTAGCAAATTCGTGTCCGGTCCATAACTTTGAAACTATAAGGCCTATGGTCTTGAAACTTCACAGGTGTATAGATCTCATAACTAGGGTGTGCAGAGCGTAAGAACCACAACTCTACCATTTGTAATTTTTGAGTTATTGCCCTTTGTTTGATTTTGTTTGATTCAGTAAGCAAATTCGTGTCCGGCCCATAACTTTAAAACTATAAGGCCTATGTTCTTGAAACTTCACAGGTGTATAGATCTCATAACTAGGGTGTGCAGAGCGCAAGAACCACAACTCTACCATTTGTAATTTTTGAGTTATTGCCCTTTGTTTGATTTTGTTTGATTCAGTTAGCAAATTCGTGTCCGGTCTATAACTTTGAAACTACAAGGCCTATGGTCTTGAAACTTCACAGGTGTATAGATCTCATAGCTAGGGTGTGCAGAGTGCAAGAACCACAACTCTTCCATTTGTAATTTTTGAGTTATTGCCCTTTGTTTCAATCAGTTTGCAAATTCGTGTCCGGTCCATAACTTTCAAAATACAAGGCCTACATTGTTGAAACTTCACATGTGTGTAGAACTCATAGCTAGGGTGTTTGATTACATTATCTCAATCTGATTAAATTTGTGAATATTTTAGTAGTACTCGGGTACTTGCAACACTTAGGGAATATTTTAGTAGTCGGTGAATTTTGTTTTTATCGGATACTTGCAAAAGACATTTTAAAAAAAGCAAGATATCAACAAATAGCACACACCCATTTATTTCTGAGCTTCGGGCGTATAATGCCACGCCCAGCGTTGCTCTTGTTAGATTTCGTCTGCAACAACTTTGAATTCGGACCACCCTAAAACTTTGCTGTTTGGTAATGGATTAATGATCAAGCTGTCAATTGCCAGGTTTCAGAGTAACAACAACAAAATACTATTATTTGTCTGAAATTACGTGGATGTTTACAATGTCTTTTTCAGGTCCCCCATGAACGTGACCAATCATGGCGGACAACATCCAAGTTGCCATTCGTGTGCGGCAGCTCATAGATAAGTAAGCCAGCCTTTTCAGTTTTCTGCTACAACAGACTGTTATATATGGCGAATGACTACAAATTTTTATCAGACATTCCATTTGGTCTGATAGGACGGTCATCAAATGATCTTTTTAACCCAGTACTGCATAGTAACACCTTTTGACTCCCTCACAAGAAAAGGCTTGGGAAAACAATGTGGAAAATGAAGAAATTGCTTGTCACAAGCAATTTCTTCATTTCTCTTAATGTTTTCTACCTTCAAGGACCCCAAAAGGCAAAAATTTATCCACTTGAAATTGTCTTCTGCCCGATCTTTGAATTTGGAACAGCCCAAAATTTAGTTCTTATACGCCTGAAGGGTCGTAATATGTTATGGCCCCGGTCGTCTGTCAGTCTGTCCGTCTGTTAGCAATTTCTTGTGTGCGCAACTCCTCCTACAGTTTTGATTGGAATTTGATCAAACTTGCCACAATGAATCTCCATGGTGTCTAGTTGTGCACACTGCTTACAGAATTCAGATCTTTTCGTTCTTGAATTATCTGCCCTTGAATTTATAAAAAATTCCCATTTTACTGACAAGCTCTTGTTTGGTAAAGGGTTAACTTAATATTTACAATTCTGTCAGTGTTAGATCAATAAATCTGAACAATTTCAAAAATATAACACAATTTTGAAACTTTTTTACAGAATTTATCAATATTTTACCATGAGATCAAAATGACTAGTACTTCAACTTATTTGTGATAGGATTAAATGTCAATGTTCAAAATATTGAACAATGGCGTCTTGTAACTTAAACAGACATATCTTGTTCAGTAATTATGTGTAAACTATGATAATTGGTAATTCAGACTGCAGAACAACAGATAAGAGGGAACGAAGCTATTCCAAATTCCTCATTTGAAATCCAATTCCTATGTTGTGGGTACTCATTTGAATTGTCTCAATGAGACAATTCAAATGAGTACCCACAACATAAGGTTTCATGAACAATAAATGAAAATATCCATTTTGAAAAGCCTTCACTCCCGCTTATAAACTAGCTCTGGATTAAATGATGATCATTTATACATTATTCAGGGAGAAATTAGCAGGGCTGAAATCCAACTGGACGGTAGATGGAAACAGTCTGTACTGCAGTGAAGATTCGCAGAGTGGGAAAAAACCAACAGTATACACATTTGGTAAGTCATGTAATCAGAAATACTACCGGGTATTATACACAATTGTTCTCCGCAGTAATTTAGTGTTTCCCCATAATGTTTACATAAATACATGTATTGAAACAGTCTGTACTGCAGTGAAGAATCACAGAGTGGGAAGAAACCCAGTCTACACATTTGGTAAGTCATGATGTACATATATGGCAATGTTCAGATAAGAGTGGTTATTGAAACATTCTAAATTTGTTATCTCAAATCCAAACCCTATGTTGTGGTTACTTATTTGAATGGTCATTTGGTGAGTCATATATTCAGAACTACACTCACTTGCTTAATCTGCTGTAAGGACTTATGGCGTATATCTCTATCAGCACAATTCATTGGCCAGTATTTTCTCCACAAGTTTAGACATACATTTAAGCTCAAGTTCGGCATTTCTCTGCATCTCAGCTATGGATATTTTTTAGTTTCAATGGCATGGATATATCCATGAAGATCAGGGTCAAATATCACGGTCTTTATTGTAGAATAGCCATTTCTTTGACATTAGCCCTTTCCCAAACTGCAAAAATTGGGACTGTTCCCGTGTTGAAGCTTCTGGAAATGACAAAATATGTGTTGACAAAGATGGGATTTGCATACATTACAGCACAGAAAGTATTGAGGCAAAAGGAGAAAATGCTGATTATCAGCATTTTCTTCTTTTGTCTCAATATTTTCCAAAGCAATTTCTATTAGGGTGGTCAAAAGCAGGTCTTGTTTGCGAAAGGGTTAATTTCTGTGTTGTGACTGTTAACGTTGTCCACTCCTTGGACAACTATCTATTCTAGTATGTAGAAATCATGTGCGCATTACGATATTTTCAGATCACATATTTGATGAGACGGCTGTTACACTAGACATTTTCAGCGATATTTGTCAACCCATCCTACAGGCATCTTTAAATGGATTTAATGGTAAGCATCATAAAGTAAATTTTACCTCCTTTTGGTGTACCGTATAGCACTTTATTTCTGCGGGGACTTTATTTCTGCTATTTCTGCGGTCGTGGACGGCACCGCAGAAATAAAATCCACAGAATATAAATCCTGAATGTAGGCTGTTGTCATTCTGTAATTTGTCAGTACATGGGCAAGTTAAACTGTTACCACCTGATGGATAGAACATTATCATAACAATGGAATGCTTTCCTATTCAAAAATGGTGAAACTACGGCTTTAACTTAGGTGTAGATAAGACATTTTAGTTCACCAATAAACAATGATTTAACGAGTTTGACTGATTGGTAACAGTTTGACACATCTTTCTTTTCACACCTTTCAGGATACGGCATTGTTTCCCGAAACGCCTTTATAGATACTGGTAAATGAGTGGGATTATCCCTTTACCCTAACAGAGTAATTAGAATATTTAGTAGGCATCGTCTTTCAAACTGATTTGATAGCGCAGAAATAAAATATTTGATTTTGCAAAATGAGAGACCGCAGAAATATGTTCCGCAGAAATTTAACCCGCCTGATTTCTGGAAAAACCGCAGAATTTGGACCCCGCAGAAATAAAGTGCTATACGGTATCTTATTGCTAAAGCTTTGGTAATTAAAGAGAATGGAAATTCTAATCACTAGCATTTACTCTCTCTTTGTTAACTTTTTTCTTTTGATCACAGAGGATTTTCATTCTGACATACAAATTAATTTTGTCGTCTTCAACATCTTTTAATTTTGTGGTCTGCCTGGAAAAGTGTTGAATTTTTATCTTTAGATAGAGTAGAGATTAATTAATGATCACAACAGAACATTTTACTTTAAAAAAAAAAATCATAGATACAAATAAGTGCAATCAAAATATACTAATTTTGATCTTTTAATCTTTTTCCAGATAAATGCAAATAGATCTAGGTGAAATTTAAAATTTTTAGGACTTTCTGTGTGGAAAATATTGTGCAAAATGAAGAAATTTCATGCCTTAAGACATTTCTTTTCCACAGGGACAATATTTGCGTATGGACAGAGTTCCTCTGGTAAGACCCACACTATCACTGGTAGTCAGCTTCATCCAGGAATTATTCCCCTTGCTGTCGACGAGATATTTAACCAAATAGAACAGGTAAAAATCAATAAAACATGGTAGAAGAAGGAAAATTACTAAACGACTAAATTTTAAGCTTGTCCCAATTGAAAGAAGTTGCAGTTGATGTTTTTCAATATTGAGATTTTTAGCTCACCTGAGCAACATGCTCAAGGTGAGCTTTTGTGATCACCCTGTGTCCGGCGTGCGTCGTGCGTTGTGCGTCGTGCGTCGTGCGTCGGAAGGCGTCAACAATTTCTTTAAACATCTTCTCCTCCTTAACCACTAAGCCAATTCTTACCAAACTTGGCAGGCATGTTCCCTGGGTGACCCTTTTCAAAACCTGTTTTCAAATTTTTGATTCGTCAAAAAATGTGGGCGTGGCAGGGCGGGGCTTATCAGACTTAGAGAAATTGTTACATAATTCTTCAAAAATCTTCTCCTCCTTAACCATTGAGTAAATTTTTACCAAAGTTGGCAGAAATGTTCCTTGGGTGATCCTTTTCAAAACTTGTTTTCAAATTTTTGATTCGTCAAAAAATGTGGGCGGGGCAGGGCGGGGCTTATCAGACTTAGAGAAATTGTTACATAATTCTTCAAAAATCTTCTCCTCCTTAACCATTGAGTCAATTTTTACCAAAGTTGGCAGAAATGTTCCTTGGGTGATCCTTTTCAAAACTTGTTTTCAAATTTTTGATTCGTCAAAAAATGTGGGCGTGGCAGGGCGGGCTTATCAGACTTAGAGAAATTGATAAATAATTATTCAAAAATCTTCTTCTCCCTAACCATAGAGTCAATTTTTACCAAAGTTGGCATAAATGTTCCTTGGGTGACCCTTTTCAAAACTTGTTTTCAAATTTTTGATTCGTCAAAAAATGTGGGCGTGGCAGGGCGTGGCTTATCAGACTTAGAGAAATTGTTACATAATTCTTCAAAAATCTTCTCCTCCTTAACCATTGAGTCAATTTTTACCAAAGTTGGCAGAAATGTTCCTTGGGTGATCCTTTTCAAAACTTGTTTTCAAATTTTTGATTCGTCAAAAAATGTGGGCGTGGCAGGGCGGGGCTAATCAGACTTTGAGTAATTGATAAATAATTCTTCAAAAATCTTCTTCTTCCTAACCATAGAGTCAATTTTTACCAAAGTTGGCATAAATGTTTCTTGGGTGACCCTTTTCAAAACTTGTTTTCAAATTTTTGATTCGTCAAAAAATGTGGGCGTGGCAGGGCGGGGCTTAGCAGACTTAGAGAAATTGTTAAATAATTCTTTAAAAATCAAATGTTGATCCAATTTGTACCAATCTTGGCTGGAATGTTTCTTGAGTGACTGTCTTTACTGCCTGTTGATGAATTTTTGATTCATCAAAAAATGAGGGCGTGGCAGGGCGGGGCTTATCAGACTTAGAGAAATTGTTAAATAATTCTTCAAAAATCTTCTTCTCATTAACCATTGAGTCAATTTTTATCAAACTTGGCAGAAATGTTCCTTTGGTGATCTTTTTTCAAAATTTGTTTTCAAATTTTTGATTCATCAAAAAATGTTGGCGTGGCAGGGCGGAGCTTATCAGACTTAGAGAAATTGTTAAATAATTCTTTAAAAATCAAATGTTGATCCAATTTGTACCAATCTTGGCTGGAATGTTTCTTGATTGACTGTCTTTACTGCCTGTTGATGAATTTTTGATTCATCAAAAAATCAGGGCGTGGCAGGGCGGGGCTTATCAGACTTAGAGAAATTGTTAAATATTTTTTCAAAAATCTTCTACTCATTAACCATTGAGTCAATTTTTATCAAACTTGGTAGAAATGATCCTTGGGTGATCTTTTTCAATTTTTTTTTTCAAATTTTTGATTCATCAAAAAATGTGGGCGTGGCAGGGTGGAGCTTATCAGACTTAGAGAAATTGTTAGATAATTCTTTAAAAATCAAATATTGATCCAATTTGTACCAATCTTGGCTGGAATGTTCCTTGAGTGACTGTCTTTACTGCCTGTTTTCAAATTTTTGATTCGTCAAAAAATGAGGGCGTGGCAGGGTGAGGCTTATCAGACTTAGAGAAATCATTAAGTAATTCTTAAAAAATCTTCTTCTCCTTAACCAATGGATCAATTTTTACCAAACTTGGCAGAAATGTTACTTGGATGACCCTTTTTAAAATTTGTTTTCAAATTTTTGATTCGTCAAAAATGTGGGCGTGGCAGGGCGGTGCTTATCAGACTTAAAGAAATCATGAAAAAAATCTTTAAAAATCAACCATTGATCAAATTTTAACCAAATCTGGCAGATCTGTTTCTTGAGTGACTGTTTTCAATGTGTGTTTATGAATTTTTTGATTTGTCAAAAAATGTAGGCGCTGCAGGGCGGGGCTTATCAGACTTGGAGAAGTTATTAAACGAATCCTTGAAAATTTTCTTCTCCTTAACTGTTAGACAAATTGTATCAAATTATCCAGGAATGTTCCTTGGGTACCCGTTTTTATTTATTTTTTTACAAATTTGTGATTGGTTGAAAATATGGGCATGGCAGGATGTTTATACGACTAGGAGAAATGACAGGAAAATTCTTTAAAAATCAACTGTTGGGCCACTTTGAACCAGGAATGTTGCTTGAGTGACTCTTTTTAACAATAATATTGTTTGTGAATTTTTGATTTGTTAAAAAATTTGAGTGTGGCAGGGTAGGGCTTATCAGACTTCAAAAAATCATAAAGAAATTCTTCAAAAATCAACCATGGGGCCAATTTAAACCAAGAGAACAAAATGCTTATTGAGTTACTCTTTTCAAACACTTGGTTATAAATTTTTGATAGGATAATAAATGTTGATGAGGCAAGGAGGGGCTTATCATATTAAGCGTATTAATGCCTGTAATGTAGCATTCTGATGTTTCAAAATTGTAAATTGTTAATTGTAAAAGTTTAATCCTGATTATCAAACTGGAACAGCACATGATATTCAATTTTAAAGATGTATGCAAATGCTACTACATGCAATATGATTGAATACTAATGTGACTTCATTGTCTTCATTGGAAATTATGAAACTTAATTTACAATAGCTTGATACGACATACATATTTGTTTACAAAAAAAATTATATTGTACACCATCAAATACAGGAAAAACTCAGGTGAGCGATATCAGTGCCTTTCAGGCACTCTTGTTTGAAATTTTACGACTTATGACATAGAAAAGTGGGAAATGAAGAAATTGCTTGTCACAAGCAATTTTTTCATTTTCCAAAATGTTTTCCAAAGCCTTTATCTTTTGGGGTGTCAAAGAGCGTCAATATGTGGCAATGGGTAAAGGGCAGAGCCTTGGTAAGGCCCATATAAATATTGGTAGTCCCCTTGCTGTAGATGAGATATTTAACCAAATAGAGCAGGTAAAAATGTGCTTCCTAGATCCAGGGGTTTTCCTACCTTTTCAAAACAGGGACCTGGGACCCATGGTTTTGGGAAAAATAGCGTGTAAACGGCCAAATTGGGAAAAAATGAGTAACAAGATGACTACCAACATGTGAAAGAGCTAGTCAACTTCATATCATGTATTGTTATTTTCATGTCTTGTTTGCCTTATTATGTCCTTTTCTTTCCCAGTTGGTGGCTTGGTTGGGATTTTTAAATCTAATTGTATCATTTCACTCATAATTTTGGGAATTTTTAACTGAAAATTGGGAAATTTTATATGTTTTTGCGATTTGGAAAGGGTCCGGTATTCGGCCCCAAAATCGGCCTAGGAAAATCCCTGAGATCAGATCATCAAATTATATCTAGACTGGTCCAATTTGGTCCAGACAAAAAATTGAATCCAAAAGTTGTGAAAATTGGATAAAATGATGCCATTCTAAATAGATAGTAGAAAATTTCTGGATTCCCACTTTGAGTCAAATATTTATATCTGTAACTGCCTCGTATTGGCAAATTAATATCTCATATTTAACTGAACTTGTCTCCTTTTGAAAAATGTATTGGATTGATGTATCACTTTGAAGTTTGTATGGGGACCGAGCAAGTATTGTGTGCATACATAAAATTAGACAGGTATCAACATGATACTCAGTTCTCACACAATACAAATGGAGTGATTCAACCCATTACCATACATTGACATTTTTCAGTGCTCGGGAGCCTTGGCTTGAGATTGTGGAAAATGAAGAAACTGCTTGTAACAAGCAATTTCTTCATTTCCCACAATGTTTTCTTCCCCAAAAGACCAGAAAATGTAAAATTTCATTCAACTGTGATTGTCTTCTGCAAGGTCTTTCAATTTGGACCAGCCTAAAATTTTACTGTCTGATAATGGGTTGATTTTACTATTTTCCAGTGTATACTTGTTTGATTGCAGATTCCACACAAAGAGTTCCTGATTCGTATGAGTTATCTAGAGCTATACAACGAGAAACTCTCAGATTTGTTGGCAGATGATGATGCCTCGCTTAAGTTGCAGGAAGATACCGTAAGAATTTCCTCTTTTTGTACCTCCTTGGGGTTTCAATAACTTTTGGGGCGTGGGGAACCCAAGGTGAAGTAGGCAGAAGATTTTGTGTAGTTCCTATATTAAACCCCATACAATATTTACAAAAGCAGCAGGGGTGTGGTACACAACTAAGAGGATAAGATCCCCAGCCCCTGTCTTTTAATCAAACCCCTGCCCAACATTGATAGATTGAGGCTGTGGCCATAGCACAATTGGTAAATTGCCAGAGTAGCCAGTATTTTCCACAGCCCAATAAGCTGTGGGAGGCCCACTACACCTTTGAATAAATTAGTTTAATGCCACTAGTCAACCGCTTTAAAAGTACCTCACAGCTTGATAAAATGGCAACCAAATTGAGGGAATTTTCGAGTTTTTCATGTCAAAAATTTATGATTAAATTAAAATCATAAT
The DNA here is from genome assembly GCA_963680895.1 of Fragum sueziense. NCBI lineage: Eukaryota > Metazoa > Mollusca > Bivalvia > Cardiida > Cardiidae > Fragum > Fragum sueziense. The sequence continues at coordinate 64,552,302 of OY804596.1, read as the reverse complement.
TGCAAATGTTATAATGAAGTACAAGCATAAATTTGAACATTATGGCAAAAGATGAAATTGCTCAAAGGGGAATTTCTTCTTTTCTCATAATGTTTTCATTTACTATTATTTGTATAAACAGTAGGTCTTTAAAAATTTACTGATACATGTATGACTTTATATAGGCCACTATACTCTCCAAAGCCGAGCTCTATTGATTAAACCATCAAATATGACCTCTGCAGTTTTCGGTACGCCAACAGCCTATTTGGTCGTCATAATCTATTAATAGCACACCATTTGAATTATCGAATCAAAATCATTCAGTTTTATCTTGCATGATCATTACGTATACATTACGTCGCTTCTAATTTTGGCTGAAGCCGGTAACAATTGATTTATCGAATCAAAATCATTCAGTTTGATCTGGTTTGATTACGTATACATTACGTCGCTTCTATTTTTGGCTGAAGCCCGGTAATTTGAAGCGTCAGCCAATGAAAGTTTGTATCAGCTTTTTGAATTGTTTTGTTGTGTATCGCCAACGATTGGATACTGAAATCCCGCCGAGGCCCCGAGATTAGACGTGAAATGACCCCGCGAGAACAGAGCTCATTCTATCGAAATGGAATGTAGAGATAATGTGCTCTGTTCATAAGAGAGTAAGGCCACTACAGCCCGAGAGATTAATTAGGTGGGCATTGTACTGAATTAGCCCTTTTAAAGATCTTATTCTCAGCCCTGCATTGTACAACTTTAGCTTTTGAATTTGACCTCCCTAAAATTTTGTTTTGAAAATGGTTAAACACTTACCTCACAGTGATTGTGTGGTTTGGTAATGGGTTAAACACTTGCAATTTAGCCGTATATGATTTTCATGTTTGTTTTATTCTACAGGAGAAAAATATTCGGGTTATTGGTGCAGCTGAGGAGGTTATCAAACAACGGTCTATGGTTCCGACTGTCTTAAAAAAAGGAAATGGTAATTACAAAACATTCAGTAATATATGAAATTTCAACTGTCTTAAAGAGACATTTCAGAATTTTTTGTCATAAATTTTACTTTTATTTTTATCTGAAAGAGCATACTTCCTCATGAAAATTCTGAAAATTTCAAGCCAAAATAATGCGCCGTTTACGAGAAATTTATATTTTTGTGTTAAAATTGAACAAATTGTTGTGGACAACAGTTCGGATTTATATGCAATTTATCGATTATGCCTCAACTTTAAATGCGTGTATCTCGCTTATTTGCAACAACTTCAAAAAACTAATAGTGTTTATACTCTTTAGAATAACCTTTCTTGGCATCAAGACATACTTTAAAAAATTGAAATTGGAATGAAATGTCCCTTTAACCCATTCCCACTCATTGACTACTTTTGACTCCTTACAAGATAATGGTTTGGGAAAACATTGTGGAAAATGAAGAAATTGCTTGTGACAAGCAATTTCCTCATTTACCACATTGTTTTCTGCACGAAAAGATTACAAAAAATTACATTTTATTCACATGAAATTGTCATTTGCAATTTCTTTGAATTTGGACATGTCTAAAAATTTGCCATTTGGTAATGGGTAAATGTTGATATTTGTAAGCCTGAAATAGGCTTATTATGTAGGTATCCTGAGCCCTGATTCACTATTGAACGGATGAACATTTTTTATGCATAAATTATGTCACAAGACATCTGATTGGATGAGACGGATTGCTCAGATTGGTTGTTGTATAGTAACTATTATACATTTCAAATTTACTGTAAAATGTTTGTAACGGTCATATAGTAATTCCATTTCGCCGATTACGCTCCATTTCGGTAATTCAAATGAGATGCGAGCCCGCGCATGCGCAGTCAGTGTGCTTAGCGTTTCCGATGCAGTCGGTCCGGGAAACTGGAATCTAAAGAAGATTTTACGATTTCTACGGTCGGATTAGCGGTTTTGGCGGACGTAGTTCGTTTCTATTAACTCCACTGTTGTCCGTGTTGGTTTTTCATCGGTTCTGGACGCTGTTCAGATTTTCTTTGGGAAAATATCGAATTTTCCGGCGGACCACGTGGGAAAGACAGGAGAAATTAAATGGCGAATACCGCTAAATCATCGTCGACGATGACCGATTCAAACAAATCCGATGATCCGAAGTTAGCGAAAGCTCCTTCTAAGAAGACGTCGTCTTCATCTAAATCGTCACCGGCGACGCCGGATAACAGTGAGACGATATTGAAATTACTCTCCGAGATTCGGGATGCGCAGACTAAGTCTGATGCTAAAGTCGACACACTGTCGAAAAGAATGGACGAATTTGAACATTCATGGAGTTATGACGCATACGACGATGACTCCTGCTCCTATGCATCAGAGTCAAGTAAACACTACTCCGATGGAGAAATAGAGGATGACAAAAAATCAGAGAGTGATAGGTTTAGCAGCTTATCAAAAAGGTTCAGATCATCTGAAAATTGTGGACCAGACATTGATTCTAGTCTAGCTAGAAATATTACAGACTTGTTCAGCAAGGGCATTGACGATGGTCAATATGAGGACTTAATCAAAGATGAAAATTTGCCCAGGCCTAATAATTGCACTGGATTACAAACTGTACGGATGAATAGAGTTATTTGGGACATTATGTCCCGCAAGGCTCAGTCTACGGACGCCAAACTACAAAAATGTGCCACTTCCGTTATCAAATCGTCAGTGATATTAGCTAGGGTCACTTCGGGTAACTTCGGACTCTCGGGTAACTTCGGACGTAAATATAAAACAAAGCACAACATTAATGTTTTGTTCTCTAAAACAATCGCCTTTTCTCCTGTTGCGTCTTGAATTCTCTTTCCTAGAATTTATTGTAAATACGTATAGTATACGTCATCACATGACGTCACACAGACAATTGCCATTTAGCTCGGTATCAACACGAGTTCTTAGACCACAGGTATTTGGTATACAGTGCACGTTCATTTGTAATAAAGCCAAAGATCATACTTTAAAAGGTAGAGCGCTAATGTCTGTATTTATATTTAATTTGTATGAAAACATGTCTATTGCTTGCTACGTTCCAGGATTTTGTTCTTTAAAATCACCACTTTTTTAGAAAAAGAAGATTTTATAAACCGTCCGAATTTTCTCTCCCAATTTTCCTAGGCGATAAACTTCGGTCATGTAATTTAAATACGGGCACGGGAACTAACTGGTCGGCAAAGTTTTAAAGATTCATCTGCGCAAAGTCCCTTTCCAAAACCAAAAATATCCCCATAAAGCATCTACTAAATATCCATTTTTCATTTAAAACACTGGACGCCAAACAACAATGTCTAGAAAGTTTTGTCTCCTTTTATGAAATGCAAAGATGATACCTTGTCATTGAAATATTCCAATTAATGGTTCAATTATTCCATGACCAAATTGATTTAAACTTTACACGCGCATCCCGAAATTTCAACAAGTGATTAGCTTTAAGTACTGTATTGGAATGAGTCTATCTAAAAAAAAATTCAGTAACAAGGGTTCCGCTTCGCGGCTTTGTTTGATGTTTTAAACTCTCCCTCAGACGGTTAGTGGTATGACAATTGTGTGACGTCATTTTGTTCTGACAAAGGAATGAGAAATCAGCACATGAATATCCCTGTCAATCAAGCATAAACATGATCGAACGGGTGGAGACTGACAAACTGTTCCGACCAATAAATTAAACACAATTTACTCAGGTGACCTTCAAGGCGGTACCACAAGAAATAAAAGAACCGCATTCTGGTGTTTTGATAGTGGCTAAATAAGGAATTTCTGCACCTCAAAAGGTCAAATCTTGAGGGGTATAAAATCTAAAGGATGGGTTGCAATAAGGGGTCAAAAAATAGATTTTCTTTAAATTTCGTGGATTGATAGGGTTACATAATATCTTTAATTTGTATGTGTAAAAAATCTGGTTTCGGCTTATTTTTCGAGATATGAGTAAATAAAGTGGGTGGGGTAAGATGGACTGAAACACAGGAGGGGTTATTCTAAGTCGCATATCTTTCTTATTTTTAGCCCAAGATGCGTGAAAATTTGTATGCATGTTTTGTGATATATGCGTTAAACAATTATGGGCTTATATTTGATATTCCATGTATATCTTTTCCGTAATATTCATTCTTCTTTCTTTCGAAGAATTTCGCTATTTTTTAACGACCAACTTTACCAAACTATCTCCACACGTTTTATTTGAAACCCGATTTCTATGGAACTTTATAAATATATTGTCCAGATATTAATGTAACTTTGTGTGAAATTTGAAAGAAAAGCGTTAGCCCGCTGTTGAGATATTTGACCTTGACCTTCAAAATGACTTCAAAACTCGGGAAATGCCAAAACGTGATAGTTAAAGCGCCAATTTTATTCATAAGGATTGGAAACATGGTTTATTTTTATTGTTCCTAATGAGTTTCGTAGCAATATTTACTTTTTTGTATCGTACAACCCATTCGGAAGAATGGGAAAGAAAAGAAATTCTTTTTACTTCTCAGTTTTCTTATCAAACTAAATATTGCACATGAAACATGTCTACGCAGAAAGCCCTGTGATTAATATTACTACCACAGTCGAGTGAAATTAAATATTAGCATTATGTTAAGATTGCTAGAACTACCAAAGCTTTATATGCAACTTGAATTGTCTAAGAGTTTATATTCATTCACTCATCTCATGATGGACAAGAATTATCAATTTGTTAGGAGAAAACTAATCATTTTCAGATTGTATTTCTTATGTGGTTATAAAGAAGACGCATTGTGAATGATTTTACTAAATGACCAAATGTGCTTACAATTAATTAACTTAAGGACAGATCCTCCATTTATTTCCTACGGTAAGATTTTTTTCCTTTTTTCTGTACTGATATTTAAATATATGAGAAGTAAGAAAATGACTTAAAAACTATAGGTCACCAAGCGAATTAAAAAGTTATTGGATTTCAAGGGAGACTACTCTTGTCTGAAATTGCAAAAATGAGGTGTCACTGAAATACCCACAAAAAGGTGTTCGAAATGACTAGGATTACATAAATAAGTCTTTATTGTGTTCAATATGTTTTATTCTGTCTAAATGAGTATCAATCTGGGAAAATGTAGTGATGATTTTGAAAATTTTTAGTAAAACATTCTTTCAAAAGTAGCCGAAATTGCACTTTTTTCGCAACGTTTCTGATAATAAAAAATATTCCAGCGGTAAGATTTTTTTCTTTTTTGGTATAGACAAAAAAAGAAAAATATATCAAACCAAGCGTTTTTCTTAGATATAAGTAAAATTTGGTTTACTTTTTGTAGCTCTGTCCGAAATTGTATCACTATTTTTATCCATTTTCTTCATTATTACCAACTTTAGATAATAAAAAGTGTCATCTGTTGGGTCCATCTGAAGCGGACTAGCTCATAAAGACACCTCTTTGCTTTTGTTGCTCCGTTTCCTATCGCTAACGCCACATGTTGAACGTGTAACAGAAAGCGAAATGTACCATCCGAGTACTATTACACTTTAATGGGCCAATCAGAGAAAATTGATATAACCGAAAAGGATCGTGTAATTTATCAACCAAACATTAACTTAATGTAAAAAATACATTTGCTGAAAAGGCCAATTACTGAAACAGCTTTATTTCATTATTTAGGATATGCGCAGTAAGTTGCGCAGTAACAACTGGAGGATCTGTCCTTAAGCTAAATATCTATATAACGTTATATAATATCAACAAAAAGAAAATAATGTTAAATGTATAGACAGGCCTTAAACAAATATCTGTCTATCAATGATTTCATTAGATGAAATGACGGGGTAACTCTGAGAGGTGACCAAGTTTATTATATTGATTATATCAATTTTAACGGTAAAATCATACAATAAAAACCCCAACCGTGTGTGAAATGCATTCTTTTATGAATGGGCTGTCACATGCCATTCAACCCTAACCATTTTCCCAACAATGCGAAGTTTTAATGGACATTCCCGAATTTGATGTTATTTTTAAGGTCAAGGTCAAATATCTCAACAACGGGCCAACGCTTTTCTTTCAAATTTCACACAAAGTTACATTAATATCTGGTTAATACATCTGTAAAGTTTCATAAAAATTGTGTTTCAAATAAAACGAGTGGAGATAGTTTGGTAAAGTTGGTCGTTAAAAAATAGCGAAATTCTTTGAAAGAAAGAAGAATGAATATTACGGAAAAGATATACATTGAATATCAAATATAAGCCCATTATTGTTTAACGCATATATCACAAAACATGCATACAAATTTTCACGCATCTTGGGCTAAAAATAAGAAAGATATGCGACTTAGAATAACCCCTCCTGTGTTTCAGTCCATCTTACCCCACCCACTTTATTTACTCATATCTCGAAAAATAAGCCGAAACCAGATTTTTTACACATACAAATTAAAGATATTATGTAACCCTATCAATCCACGGAATTTAAAGAAAATCTATTTTTTGACCCCTTATTGCAACCCATCCTTTCATGCGCCGGGTTGTTTTACAATTGTGTTGGATTAATAAGGATGTTTCTCACAAAGTAAGACTCGACATATTAAATATAATTTTATATTTGTCTTCAGCCTCGAACTTTGATTGACCTCGAAATATGATAATGGAACAATTTTCCGCGTGAAACTTTTCAGGGGCAAATTAATGTGGAATTTGTGGAAAATTCGTATTTTTGGGTCTGTTAGTTGATGAAAAAAGGCATTATCGTTATTTCTTCTGTTCAAAATAAGCAAAACAATTAAACTGTCGGCTGTTTCTGTCGATGTAGGAATATCCAAATTCAAACAATTAATCACGTTTTAGGGCATGTCGAAATTATACAAACTTAAAATATTTTGTTGTATGAATTTGACACCCTTTCTCAAGTTGAAAGTAAAGCGGAGAGATACTTTTTATCAACTAATTAATTGAAAATATATACATTTCCGACTTCGTATTGACACATTTATCATACAAAAATGATTTTCATATTTTTTTTTTCAAATGTCTTTGTTTAGATCCACTTTCTTACGTTAATCTGTAACGGCCATTTTTGCCCATCAGAAAATTTGACAACCTTTTTTCTTCCGCGATTTTTTTGGGTAAAGGGTGGGTGTTTGGAGGACATGAATTATTTTTAAGCGCCAGTTATTGCCCCGACATAAGTTGTTCGATATTAGAATGCTATTATCATGCTTTGTGTGTCAAATATTGTAAATATTATAGAAGATTGTCGAATTTAGACGACTGTCGAAATTACCCGACTTTACTCTATATTTTTTTAAAAAAAAACATAACAAGTGTCCGAAGTTTCTTGCCATATTTCTACCAGTCCGAAGTTTATCGTCCACCGTCCGAAGTTTTTATATCGCGTCCGAACTTTCTCATTTTTACTGACAAAGAAACACATTCAGTTTTCCACTTATTACTAGAGAATACCCATTATCTCTACAATGAGTTTTACGGAAACATCCGAGGTACGATTCGCTCCAAATATCGGTACCAAACGATCCTGGGTGCAAATTACGGATAGTAGCAGCGATTTGGGTCAAAAGTCCGCTGTCATGATTGGTGCAAAAATGGTCCGAAGTTACCCGAAGTGACCCTACAACGATAAACAAACTAGTTGATGTTGAAAAAGCCGTGAAAGCCGATGATAACTTGCACTCAGGGGAGATATCCTCTTTCATCGATAATCTAAATGACGCTGTGGCATTGTTGGGCCATGCGAACCACCAAAACTGTATGGTGAGGCGAGACCTCCTAAAACCAGAGCTGAAGAAGGAATTTAGTGTTCTCTGTAATCACAACATACCATATACTGGGTGGTTATTTGGTGATGACGTCTCGAAAACTGTAAAAGAAATTGAAGACAGTAGTCGCATGGGAAGTAAGGTGCTTTGGTCAAACAAACGGTCAAACAACACGCCTTTGAGAGGACGTTTTAGAGGCTCGTATCGTCACAGGCCTTATGGTAATCCTAGTTACCGTAGTCATTATACTCCTTCACACACAGTAACGAGTGATGAGAGAAAAAACTCCCAACGTCGGGGGGGAGCAAAGTATGCCAGACCATATATATGGTAAGTGAAACACCATTTTTTCAAGCCGGTAGATTGAAAAATTTTGCCTCTGAGTGGGAAAAACTCACCACTGATAAAAATATACTGGATATAGTAAATCATTTTCATATAGAATTTAAAGATGGAGTTCCTCCACATCAAAATCCATATTTTATACCTACTCAGCATTTTAATGACATAGAATCAAAAATGATAGATCAAGAAATTGATAAACTACTTTTGCAAAAGGTTATTAAAGAAGTGCAGTACGAAAGGGGACAATTTTTGTCACCAATTTTTCTTCGGAAAAAGAAAAACGGAGAGTATAGATTAATATTGAATCTAAAGAAATTCAACGAATTTCTGCCTTACAATCATTTTAAAATGGATACATTTGAGACGGCCTTAAATCTCGTAACCAAAGATATGTATTTCTGCTCTGTGGATATAAGGCATGCTTACTATTCTATACCAATTGCAGAGGAACACCAAAAATTTCTCAGATTTTTATGGCGAGGCAAGATTTTTCAATTTACGGCTTTAGCTAACGGCCTATTTTGTGGGCCGCTGAAATTCACAAAGCTTATGAAGCCTGTTTATGCCAAATTACATGCAAATGGTCATGTTTGTACTGGCTTTATAGATGATAGTTTGCTAGGGGGTCAAACATTTGAGGAATGTCAAAACACTTTCAAAAGCACGACATCACTTATTATACGCCTGAAGGGTCGTATTATGTTATGGCCCCGCTCGTCTGTCTGTCTGTCCGTCCGTCCGTCTGTCCGCTCTTAGGAGAGCTACGTAGTGGGGTATTTCTTTGGTACACGGAATGCATGCGGGGTCAAAACAGCATATGAGGTCGACCCCACATGCTGTTGGAGATTTTACGTCCGTTGTGACACTCGGGGGTCTAGAAAATCCACCCCACAAAAACGACCAAGTTGATGTATGGACATGTATGACGGACATCACCGTAAAAAACATAAAAAATCCAAGGGAGAATAATCTTACACGAATAGGTCGCATGAGTTACCGCAGTCACGTGACCGGGACTTTCTACGCATGCGCATTTCGTCTGCGCTGAATAAACAACATGGCGGACTCGGCTGTTCAACTGGCTTCGAAATCAGGTGAGATTGGCCTTGGATTTGCATGAGCTGTCCCTTTCGAATTAGTTCGAGTTTTGTTCTTTGCTTAACCCTTTCCCAAATGACAAAAATTTAGTATGGTCCAATTTGAAAGTTGCTGCAGACGATAAAATAGACATTGAAAAAGAAAGGATTTTTGTACAATATAGCTAAGAAAATATTGAGATAAAAGGAGAAACTGCTGGTTATCAGCAGTTTCTTCTTTTGTTTCAATGTTTTCCCAGGCCTTTCCTATTAGGGACGTCAAAACCAGGTCTTGTTTGGGAAAGGGTTAAACGGTAATAACTCTGCTCTTTAAGCAAGGTAAATGGTTTTTTTTGCCCTTTTTAACGGCTTTGGAGCAATTGTCATTAGTTTTCGTGATCTTCTTGGTGCGCTGTTTTATCGAGTTTTTCGATGTATATTCCTCCGTAAACGAATTTTCTGGTTAAGATAACGCTATTTATGGAACATAAAATTGGAAATTAATTTTCTTAGCGCTATCTCGTGGTCTATATCATTATGGTTGAATATTTCAATTGAAATATTAATAATATGAAAATAAGGCAAAGCCTCTGACCGGGGTCAAGAGAGATCTTGCTCTTATTTTTATTTATGTCTTGCATTTGTATTTCGTTAATGATTATCTGGTAGTAGGCCTTAGAGACAGATTAAGTGAAAGAATGGCCAATATGCCTACATGAGAATTTTAGATTTTGATATTGTAAGAAAAGTTGCTTTGTGCTGTATGCCCCAAGTCACATTGTACTTGGTCAAAGTCACAGATAAACCCCTTACAACTACGTTTTAATTCAAGTCTTAGCCTTCAGCATTGGGGAAGTCAAAGACAGTTATTGTAGGCCAGTGTCTGATCTAGGACGCGCGATTGCAAGAATCCCTGGCATTTCTGAAAGTCAAAGATCACGCACGATTTTTTTTCAAGTGCGGGATGGTGGCGCAAAAAATCAAAAAGGAATTTTAATAAATTTAGCCTTTGACAGCAAGTTACGTCTGTTTACCTTTTTAGCGAGCCGGGACTTTATGTACGGGGAGCTAATGTCACAGCCCTAGTGTCGGCGTCAGCGTCGGCGTCATGTCTTCAAAAACTTTAACCTGGTCTATATCTAGGGCACTATTAGATATACAGCCTTGATACTTCACACATGGATACCTCCTGCCAAGACCTTTTATTTGGGACCATGACCTTTGACCTAGTGACCTTGACCTTGGAGTTTGACCTACTTTTGAAAAACTTTAACCTGGCCTATATCTCATGCACTATTACAGATAAAGCCTTGATATTTCACATATGGATACCTCATGTCATGACCTTGACCTTGAGACCATGACCTTTGACCTAGTGACCTTGACCTTTGACCTTGAACTCCTTTTTTGTGACAATCTCTCGTATAGGCGAGCTACGTTGTCCGCGGACAACTCTTGTTCTTTGAGCAGTGTCTTAAGAGCAGGGCGCCCAGTAACCTATAAATACCTATAAATACCCATATTATCCTATAATTCTGGACCTTACCTATAAAAACCTATAAAATCATCTATTTTGCCCAAAATACCTATAAATACCTATATTTTGGTGTCCTGGGTAAGCGATGATTACAAATTTAAAACAAATACTTTCAAAATAGCAGTTTTTTATGATTTTAAAAAAGCAATTACTATAATCTATCAATATACAGTAGAAATTGTATATTCCTCTCATGCATCTTTCAAACTTTAATGCCAGAGAAAGACTGATCAAACATAACTTTTATCATTGTTGAAGAAGCTTGCATGTATGTTTTGTCATCTTTTACTGGTATGGACCATTTTATTTAGTGGATATGTGCCTTTTATGAACTGTAAAGTTCTGTTGAAATAGCTTTGTGCAAGTATTACTTATGGACAAATGAATTATAATATCTTTACATGAATACAAGGGGGAAACCTATATAACTTGAAGCAGGTCAGATTTGCTTCTGATATACAAAGCTAAGTTTGAGTTTCTGTGTCACATAGTCAGTACCAGTCTTCCATTTAAGCTCTGAGGAAGATTAAAGAATAGAGAACCTTCTTTTGTACTCACTGTTAATGACTAGAAACCAACTTTGGGTTTTGATTTTCATCTTGCTGTCACAGAGACTGATTAAATTTGTACATGGGGTTGCTTGTTGTGTTATGCTTGTTAGAGACAGCCATTATGTTTAAAATTAAACATAATAGTACTAAGCATTTATTTTCAGATCACCTTAGTAATTAGTGCTAAGTGTGAGGTATTGTGATTGCTAACCATGGTCATCTATCCATCTGCCTGTCCATAACCATATTCTCTCAAACGATAGGACAAAGTGTCTTAAAATTTTATTCGTAGCATCAGCCAAAGTCCTGCTACAGAAATACTTTAAATCATTGTGGTATTATGAAAATTGGCCCTATGTTCTGGTTGGGGTTATTTTATTTCATATATTGATAAGGAAGGACAATCTACTTCTCCTGAATAATTTGGCCTTAGGCATTGGAAATGGTATGTGAAACTGTCTTTTGACCCTCTGCCGAAATACTTATTATCACAAATTTATGGTATGATAAAAACTGGCCCTATGTTGTGGGGTATTAGATTGATTTCATATAAGGATAAAGAGGGAAATCTTGTAAAACCTCCTTCACCTTAATTGTTTTGCCTTGGACTTTAAACTTGGTATTAAGCATTGTCTCAGGAACGTCTGTCAATACTTTTCAAATTATATTGGTACAGTGAAAAGTTACAGCGTGGGGTGTGTTTGAGTTTTAGACTTTATATACAGACAAAGCAGGAAATCTTAAGCAATTAAGCAATTTTGTACTCCCGAATCATTTGACCTAAGGTTTTCAATTTCCTGTGTAGAACCACCTCATGGCCTTGTACCAATATCCTTCAAAATTTTGTGGTACAATGACAATTGGTCACATGTTGTTTGATATTTCATTTCATGAGAGATCGACAAAGAAGGAAATCATGCACATTTTTTTCTCTTTTAGAAATAGTTTGGCCTATGTCTTTGGAATTTGTTTTGTTGAATTGTCTAAATCCAGGCTCATTACCAAAGCACATCTTTTTTTTTTTTGGTTTTGTGAAATTTGCCCTATGTTGTAGAATATCAAATTTCTTTCATTCATCTTCTACTCCAAAACTTACTACAGACTTTCAAATATGGTGTGTAGAATTGTCTAATGTCACCCTCCATCAAAACACTCCAAAGTTTTGTAGTATTATGAAATTTTGCTCTATGTTGTGAAGATATTCCATATCAGATTCCATATAGAGACAAAGAACTGATAAGGAAATCTAGAGCAAACTTCTCTTAACAATTTTTTTTCAGAGACTCTATATTGAGGTTTTTGCATGTATCATGGCAGTATGACTGTATGCCAAAATTCTTCAATTTGCCTTCTTCCAATGAAAATTGGCTGGAACTTGTGGGTTTAGGATGAGACAGAAGATGTCAAATAAAATCATTTCCTCAAAGCCTAAATGTTCTCTACGGTGAAAGATAAATGGCCTTCTTGGCTCTCATGCCCTGATAAGTTTATGTTATAATCTGGAACAACTAAATTTTCAGAACTAAAAGCAATGGCTAATAAATGGCTGTCTTGTCTGTTTCTCCTATTGTCCTATTAATAACAGAGAGCTGGAAGGTAGTGGTGGTGGTGGTGGTTTAGAAATGTTTAAAGTAGTGTTTTCTTTATCATAAACACAACCTATATTATCCTATATTTCTTGCTAACTGATACCTATAATATTGGGACATACCTATATTTTTGACACCACAAGTCACTGGGCACCCTGTAAGAGTGACTCCCCTTATTGTTTACTATGGTTGAGTTCGATCGCAACTAAGACCGCGCATAGATTGTGCGTTTGTAATTTTAGTTATTCCTACTTTTATATTCTCACTCTAGTAGCAGTCGAAGTTGACGGATGATTTTACAAATTTTTTATAAACAAACATTTGATTACATATTCATTCATATTTTCATTGTGCGAGAAAAATGTTGTCAATAAAAAATGTTCACATTTGAACATTTTTTTTTTCGAAGTGAATTAGATCTACTTACAAAAAAAAATTTAAAAATCGTTTTCATTAACATGAAAATTAGAATTTTACATTAGTTGTCATAGACAGTAATGATCGAATCATCTGCATTTTCTTTAACGAACAACAGGGATAATTTTGGGACGCAAAATCACGAGATTCTCGCATATAAATGCCTTATATCGCATAGATCTTTCTCAATTGGAACAAAATCTCGCATACCAATTTGAAATTGATTAGCACCGAAAAAACGGACGAAAACTCAGCTGTCAAAAAAGCGGAAATCAGAAAAGTAAACTCGATTGGTTCTCGGCATTCTTTAAAGTAAAACAAGCTCTAAAATTGAATGCAGGGTACCGGATATTCGTAACAATTGGTCTACTCGGTATTTTTCCTTATCATTTCTGAGCCGAGAAGTTGCGTAGATGAACAAAAAAATAATAGAAAGAACTGGCGTCTGCTTTTATGTTTCTTAAAGGAAAATGCAGCCAAAGGAATGAAAATTAGATGAACAAGTCATTTATTAGCGAGCCGGGACTTTATGTCCGGGGAGCTAATGTCACAGCCCTAGTGTCGGCGTCGCGTCCCGTCCCGTCTTCACTTAAAAAACTTTAACCTGGTCTATATCTCAGGCACTATTAGAGATACAGCCTTGATATTTCATACATGGATACATCTCGACAAGACCTTTCATTTGGGACCATGACCTTTGACCTAGTGACCTTGACCTTGGAGTTTGACCTACTTTTGAAAAACTTTAACCTGGCCTATATCTCAGGCACTATTAGAGATACAGCCTTGATATTTCATACATGGATACATCTCGACAAGACCTTTCATTTGGGACCATGACCTTTGACCTAGTGACCTTGACCTTGGAGTTTGACCTACTTTTGAAAAACTTTAACCTGGCCTATATCTCAGGCACTATTACAGATACAGCCTTGATATTTCATACATGGATACATCTCAACAAGACCTTTCATTTGGGACCATGACATTTGACCTAGTGACCTTGACCTTGGAGTTTGACCTACTTTTAAGAAATTAGCGGTTTTTGTGACAACCTCCCGTATAGGCGAGCTACATTGTCCGCGGACAACTCTTGTTTAAGGTAGTAATCACCAATTTTCAATCAAAAGACGATGCACACCGACATGTCAATAGCGTCCAGAGCCTAATATAATGTCCGTCAACGATGGCAGCGCTTTTCAGAGGGACAATACAGTACGCAAAAATGAAATGTTTTTACATTTTTTTTCGAGAATTACGATAAAAAGAACTTGCAATTAACGGAAGATTTTTCTCCGTGTCTTGTTTACAAATCTATACCATAATATTGCATCATCTTTTCCCAGTTGAAAACCAGTCCCGACATTGAGACATGACCCTTCTATTATGATTATTTTTTCTGACAGAAATCGTTTTGGGATAGGAGAAATTACATTTGCTCCATTTGTCACCTAATCTTTATATTTTCACTCTGACAGAGGAAATTTGCTACACAGAAAAACATTTCAATCACAGTGACCATTTATTGTGGTAACTGATTTTAGAGAGCTCTCTATTCCATTGTTTAAAAAGCTTGATTTTTGATAATGATACTCTTGTGTGATATAGGATATATTTTTAGCGAGCCGGGACTTTATGTCCGGGCAGCTAATGTCACAGCCCTAGTGTCGGCGTTAGCGTCGCGTCTTCAAAAACTTTAACCTGGTCTATATCTCAGGCACTATTAGAGATACAGCCTTGATACTTCACACATGGATACCTCCCGTCAAGTCCTTTCATTTGAGACCATGACCTTTGACCTAGTGACCTTGACCTTGGAGTTTGACCTACTTTTAAAAAACTTTAACCTGGCCTATATCTCATGCACTGTTACATATAGAGCCTTGATACTTTTTCAATGTTTTACTTGTGTCCATACTTTTCAATGTGGGGTTTAGTGTTCATGTTTAATGGGGTTGAGTAAATGAAATGGCCAAACATATCGTAACGGTTGCAACAAATAAAAGAAACATTTTATGTTTGATCAGAGTTTGTGGGGTTCTATGATTTATATTTTATGGGGTAAGATTATCAAAATGTCCATTGGTTCTGTGGGGTTGTGATAGAAGAAACCAAACTTAAGAATTAATTTTTCAATATATGAATTGTATCCGTACTGTCAATGTGGAGTTCTTTAATCTATATTTTATGGGGTTAGATTATTTATAATCAAAATGTCCATTGGTTCTGTGGGGTTATGATAGAAGAAACCAAACTTCATACTTTTTCAAAGTTTTACTTGTGTCCATATTTTCAATGTGGGGTTTTGTGTTCATGTTTAATGGGGTTGAGTAAACGAAATGGCCAAACAGTAAGGGTTGCAACAAATAAAACTTGATCAGAGTTTGTGGGGTTCTATGATTCATATTTTATGGGGTTAGATGATCAAAATGTCCATTGGGTCTGTGGGGTTGTGATAGAAGAAACCAAACTTCGTACTTTCGCAATGTTTGACAGGGTTTCCGTTTGACCCGGGAGCTCGGGTTTTGACGCATGAAAAATGAAAATGACCCCAATTTGACTCTCAAAAATTTCAACTGATGCATCATTCTGACTCTTGATTTTTACGACCTGTGCGTCACCCATCATTCAAGATCAAGGGATATCTACTAATTGACCCATTATCCAGGTCACATTTTTAGTTCAGAGCAGTAAAAAATCGATAATCTGTGTTACGCAATCTTTCGCTGATTTGCAAGTCGTGTCTAAGGTGTTAATTTAACATCAGTGATGCATGCGGATTATCAGTCGTAAATCCATTAATTAATTTGTCACAGTCCTTAATTTGATTTTAAGTAGCTGTGTGGCAATAAAACACAATTTGCTTGTGAAAATACCAAGAACTTGAAGAAGTTTATCATGTCAATCAACAGGTAGGTCTCCGCCGCGGCGGTCATGAAATTCTGATTACATTAATTATCATTGAATATCAAACAGAATCCCTTGTACCTGTAGTAATTAATGCTAAGTTTTCTTACTTATTCGAAATATAATTGATATAGCTGGTTTAAGTTCTTAAAGAAAAGGTAAAATGATCAGATATCGTAATTGTCATGGGTTTTCGTGGTTTAGACACGGTATTATCAAAGGAAGTTTAAAGGTGAACTTTATCAAAGATAAATATTTTTCTATGAAATATCCTTGGCATAAATGAAAAATATCATCTTTTCAATATCAAGAATTTGATTTCTACCATTTTACACAAGATTTCAATCTTGTACTAAATTTGTTAATAAAGGAGGGGGTGTATAATGGGGGCAAATGCTTTCCCAACCTTTAATTTCAAATCCAAACCCAACCTTGTGGGTTCTCATAGTATCAATCAGTCGATTCCAATTCATGAGTACCTTCAACATAAGGTTTGATAACAACAATGCTTTTTGAATAGTCAATATCCCTTCTCATTGGTAGCAATCTAAAGGTTGAAAGGTGTTACATTTATCAAGCACTTTGGTCTTATTGAAACATTTTCATATAAATCAGCATTTTTCCTTTTCCCCAATATTTTCAAAAGCAGATTAACCCTGTTAAGTTTGGGAGAATGTTTCAATGAACTCTAAAGAGAACATATCTTAACATTGCACCCCCCCCTCCACCCCTTTATCAATCGATTACGGTTTGATTTTTCTCGCACTTCATTTTGACTCTTGGGATTTTGACCTCAAGGGTCAATGACTCTTGGGATTCTTGTCCTAATGGAAACCCTGTTTGACTTGTGTCCATACTTTCAATGTGGGATTTTTTGTTCATGTTTAATGGGGTTGAGTAAATGAAATGTCCAAATGTATTATGGGGTTGCAACATATAAAAACCCCAAACATTTTTATGTTTGATTAGAATTTGTGAGGTTCTTTAGTCCATATTTTATGGGGTTAGATAATCAAAATTTCCATTGGGTCTGTGGGGTTGTGATAGAAGAAACCAAAATTCATACTTTTTCAATGTTTGACTTGTGTCCATACTTTCAATGTGGGGTTTTGTGTTCATGTTTAATGGGGTTGAGTTAACGAAATGTCCAAATGTATTATGGGGGTGCAACATATAAAAACCCCAAACATTTTTATGTTTGATTAGAATTTGTGAGGTTCTTTAGTCCATATTTTATGGGGTTAGATAATAAAAATTTCCATTGGGTCTGTGGGGTTGTGATAGAAGAAACCAAAATTCATACTTTTTCAATGTTTGACTTGTGTCCATACTTTCAATGTGGGGTTTTGTGTTCATGTTTAATGGGGTTGAGTAAACGAAATGTCCATATGTATTATGGGGTTGCAACATAAAAAACCCAAACATTTTTATGTTTGATCAGAATTTGTGAGGTTCTTTAGTCCATATTTTATGGGGTTAGATAATCAAAATTTCCATTGGTTCTGTGGGTTGTGCTTGAAGAAACCATAATTCATATTTTTTTTTAAGTTTGATTTGTGTCTATACTTTCAATGTGGGGTTTTATGTTCATGTTCATGTTTGGGTTTGTGTAAATGAAAAGCCCAAACATATTGTGCGGTCACAACATATAAAAACACACTATATTTATGCTTGATCAGAGTTTGTTGGGTTCTATGGTCCATATTTAATGAGGGAAAGATGATCAAAATGTCCATTGGTTCTGTAGGGTTGTGCTTGAAGAAACCAAACTTCAGAATTATTTTTTCAATTATAAGTGTGTCCATACTTTCAATGTGGGGTTTTGTCTTCATTTTTAATGGGGTTGTTTAAATGAAATGGCCAAACATATTGTGGGGTCGGAACAGATTATAAAAAATGTTTTATCAGAGTTTGTGGAGTTCTATGGTCCATATTTAATAGGATGAGTTAATCAAAATGTCCATTGGTTCTGTTGGGTTGTGATAGAAGAAGCCAAACTTCATATTTTTCAAGGTATGATTTGGATCTATTTTTTTCAATGTGTGGTTGTGTAAATGACATGGCGAAACATATTGTTGGGTTGCAACATAATCATATGAAACCTTACCAAAAGAATATTTGGAGGAAAGGCTACAAACTATAGGATGTAATTTTGATGTATTGTCTTGTTTGGTTGCTATTGAAACTTGAGAAAAATGTCTGTTTTTCGTCTTGTACCAAGGAGCTCTGTAATGAAAGCCTCACTTATTTTTGTCAGTAGTTTATGTAAAATTAACGTTAATTTCAATTGCAGATGCAGATCGTATGAACTAAGAAGAACCGGTGTGGATCAGTTAGGTGAGGAAGTCAAAGAAGAACTAACAAAGTTTGAATGGCACTTGATCTCCATTCAAGATCATGTGACTATACATGGAAAGGTATACCGGTATTTTATTTTACCAATTTTAAATTTAGCCCCCATCACCTGTTCTACTCTCCACGCTGAGGCCTGTACACATGTCTACAGACTACTTGTAGCCTCTGCATTAATGAGCGATCAAAACAAATATTGAAAGTAGAAGCACCTTCACCTTGTTGGGAAAACCCAAAAAGAAATTAAGTCCATAGCCAATCAGAAGACTGATAGCAACATAAGCTTGAAAAACATGAACAAATTGCCTTTGTTGGAACGCATTCCAATCTCCAGTTTATTGACAGCTCAAAATTACATGGGCAATGTTTTATCCAAATTGACCAATGCAGCGTGAAAAACTTTACCTTGGTCATAACTTTGTTACTGAAGCTAACCTTACACACTTGTTCACCATCACAAACATATTTTGTTGAAAAATCTTAAGGTGCTGGAGTGGTGAAGTGACGTAACATGTACTTGCACACCTGTATAAGATAAGAAAATCTTTAATGGTCATCTTATTTCAAACACCAGCGACGTAGTGTGATAAAATGTAATGCAGAAAAGAGGTTTCATTTAGATAACACTTTGTAATATATTTCAGGCACTGAATACAACAGTATCAGAGAGACAATGGATACTGGACTACCTTGGTCATATGATTGACGTACATCGTATCCACTACCGCCAGACTTCTGATGTAATTGAAAGGGTGGACATGGCAAAAATCCTGCTCATCCAGACTTTGGGCTAGTTGCTAAGTATCGGGGAAAGAGCCTAGAGGACATCCAACTGAATGGTAACCATTAGTGAAACTATCTCTTGAAATGGAATATGAATGAATTTATAATTGTGGACATTTTTATACAGACTATGGTACATTCTTAATTGTCAGTGACTTATATTATTATCAGGGGAAAGATCAAGTACCAATCGGTGCTCTTGATTTATTTTTCACAAACAAAATTTTGACAAAGTCTGTTTTGCACTGGTGGACGTGGTGAAGTGGTTAATGAGCCAGGGGCTGCAGGTTTGATCCCCCGCCGGACTGTCTTTTAGATGAGGCTTGAAGCCTAGACCCCTACTCCATATAACCTTCATGGGTTGTTGGGGCGTTAAACCCAACTCGAACAAATCTGCTTTCTGCACATTTTGTTTTTATACATGGGTGGAGGGTTACACACAATCATGGTTTTCTATTGATGCAAGCTAACATGCCTTAAGAAACCTGTTGCCAACATCTTGGATATGAATCAAGTTGATTAACTCTGCATCTCGTCCAGATCAATGCTGTATGACACATGAAAAATACATCCAAAAAATTTGAAACGTCTTGAAAATTGCAGATGACAAATTTAGACAAAAAATTTTTGGGCAAGAAAACGGTTAACAACAATGTTGTTTATTAATTTGAATTTTTTCATGTTATATATTCAGACAAGGTTCAAGACATCGCATCCCGAACCGGATTTTTCTGCGGACCAGGAGACACAACCAGGGACATCAGACTATCAGCAGGGGTCTGTCGCTCAACGTGGCCCTTCCAGATGACGGAGACCTTGATAGGGAATACATTCCAGATATGACAGGAAGATTAGGTAGTGGTTACAAAAAAGCCAAAGCGAAAGAAACCTACTCAACATCAAAGGAAGAAATGGAGCCTAAATGAAGAGCAAGAGTTTAAAGAGTTCTTTAACCATTTCCCAAACAAGACCTGGTTTTGACGTCCTTAATCAAAATGGCTTTTGAAAACATTGAGGCAAAAGAAGAAACTGCTGAAAACCAGCAGTTTCTTTTGTCTCAATATTTTCTTAGCTATATAACACTCAATTCCAATCTTTATTAACATTTATTTCGTTGTCTGCAGCAGCTTCCAAACTGGATCACCCTAAAATTTTGCCGTTTGGAAAAGGGTTAAGGAAGACTTCGAGAAATTCCAGCTACCAGGACAAAAAAAAAAGAATTGAAAAGATGATGAAAGTCAGTTCTAACAACAAAGGTTGTATTTACCAGAGAAAGAGGGACACAATAAAAAAGAAAATAAGTAACATGATGAAATAAATGCATTACAGTGAAGGCCATTGGTTCATGTGTAACAGTTAAGGCCATTGGTTCATGGGTAACAGTGAAGGCCATTAGTTCATGTGTGACAGTGAAGGCCATTTGTTCATGCGTGACAGTGAAGGCCATTAGTTCTGACGTTTGTTGAAGAAAATCATGCTCGACCGTGCAGAGCCTGAAAGGGTTTGACTTGGTTTACCCTCACCCTTTCTTCTGTTTATTTGAATTTTACAAAAGCAAGAAATTAAGCAGACAATAATTGTATTGACTAGTTATTCAATTTAAAATTTTAGTACCCGAGAACAGAAAAATAACGCATCGCTGCCTAAGAAAAAAGGTTCGTATCTTTGGGTATGTTGTATAATCAGTAATCAATGTCTAACCCAATAACTTAAATCAAAGTAGTTCTGTGTGACCATGATCATGAATTGTTTCTGTGTTTTATCACAGCAACTCGAGTTAGAAAGCTATTGTTCCAGAAATTTCTAAAACACAAGCATGTGTACAGTAACTCTCAGAAAAATTGAGACCAGGCCCCGGTTTCTCGAAAAAACTTAAGTGCGTTCTCATGCTCAAATCTGAGCACCGTGCTCAAATCGCACGAAATTCACGTGAACTTCAATCGAATACCCTTCAACGTTGGAGAGTATTCCTTTGAAGTTGAGCATGTTCTCATGAGAATATACTTAAGTTTTTTCGAGAAACCAGGGCCAGGTTTAACAGTTACAAACATTTCTAAACATTTTCTGGTGTTTTTGCTGTACAAGCAGTTGTATTATAACATGTATATTTAAGTGTTTTCTGGTGAGACATGGAAGAACTATAACACGATCATGAATTCAATATCCACTTTATCACTTAGTCAAAAAAAACAATTGAAAACTTGAGGATATGTCTTTCTACTACACTTATCAACATAACAATTTCTTATATAAGAAAACATATAATAAAACTTATATAATAAAATGTATTGTAAACGGCATTGTTATCTTGAAAGAACATACTACTCTAATGCAATTTTATGTCGCACCTGCATCATTTCGATAGTTTGCCATTGTCCACAATTTTGGTTAAGTTATGAAAATTTACAGTTCTGTAACTATTTAATTAATACATTTGAAATGGGAAATGATAAAAAAGAATATTCATTGCTCAATGCTCATAAAATTTTTGAACTGAAAAAATCTTCTGACATCAGGCAATATTTGTGAAATGATCTTTTGGTAGCATATTTGCATTTAGAGTAGGAAAGTCTACCCCACAATGATTATTGGGAAGACAACCCCATAATGTTGCTCCGTCTTAACCCCAGAATGATTTTTGAGAAAACCACCCCATTATGTAGCTCTTGTATGTACGGCTGATGTCCTCCCCACAACAACATTTTGGGCAAAATGTTGGAGACCATACAATGATTTTGGACAAAAGTCCCCACAATGTACCTGTCGTCTGTACGTCCGTCCGTCTGTCTGTCCGTCCGTCCGTCCGTTAGCAATTTCTTGTGTGCGCAACTCCTCCTACAGTTTTGATCGGAATTTGATCAAACTTGCCACAATGAATCTTCATGGTGTCTAGTTGTGCATCCCGCTTACGGAATTTAATTAACTCTTTTCGTTCTTGAATTATCTGCCCTTGAATTAAAAAAAATGCCCATTTTCTTGTGTGCGCAACTCCTCCTACAGTTTTGATCAGAATTTGATCAAACTTGCCACAATGAATCTCCATGGTGTCTAGTTGTGCACACCGCTTACAGAATTTAGATAACTGTTTTCGTTCTTGAATTATCTGCCCTTGAATTTAAGAAAAAATGCCCATTTTCTCAAAAATGTCCATTTTCTCCTGTGTGCAACTCCTATAGTTTCAACCAGAATTTAATCAAATTAGCCACAATGAATCTCTATGGTGTCTTGTTGTGCAAACAAAAGCTTTTGATAACTTTTCATGTTTGAATTAACTGCCCTTGAATCGAAAAAATGGCCAATTTTACTGACAAGCCCCTCTCGGGCGTATATGCGCCGCTTTGCGAAGCTCTTGTGAGCACTTTGGGGTTCTGTTTAAACCTTGACAAATCTGTGGTAGTACCTACAAAGAAAATTTGTTACTTAGGCAATCTCATTGACTCGGAAAAAATGATTGTCACGCTGACAGAGGACAAAAAAGAAAATATCAAAATGGAGTGCTTGAAATTGATTCAATGTCAGAAAGCCCTGATTCGACAAGTCGCCAAAGTTATAGGATTAATGGTCTCTGCATTTTCGGCAGTTGAATTTGGCAAACTTTTTTATCGTGAATTGGAACTTGGCAAAATAAGTGCTCTGAAAAGAAGCTTTAGAAATTTTGACACTTACATGAATATCATCCCTAGCATGAAATCAGACCTTTCATGGTGGTATGAAAACATAGAGTTTCAAGTAAGACACATAGGTCAGAGCTTCAGATTGACGGTGCGCCCGCGCCAATCCCGCATATTTTCAAAATATGACGCACGAAATTATGTAGTGGTGCGCCAGCCGGGCGCACGAATTTCAGTAAAAGTATAATCATGAAATAGTAGATTGACCTTCGCATAAAGCACCCGTAATCTGCCATACATTTACATCAAGCTAAGTGACCTATTTGATAAACTTATTTTTAGATTATTATAATGACCTTACTTGATCAACCAATCATATCCCATATTTCAAACAGTAAACAAGCAGTCGGCCAATCTCGGGCGATCTCCGTAGCCTTCACCTTCGATTCGTTAACCTTCAACACTTACTTCTTTATTTAATTCGAAAGATAGATTGGCTGTCTAAATGGTCGAGTAAGTACACCAGTTTAATATGTACAAATAACTGTTACAGAATCCTTTGTGTAATCGCGAGTCAGCATAACTGAAAGAGACAACGCGTCAGTGTTAAAACCACCTAACGTCAGGGTATTTACTTCACAGATACCATTTTGTTTTCATTGCTTCATCCCATTTTCCCGCTTTTACCGGCGCGCGCGACTTTTATTAACAAATCGTAGTAAAACGTAACCTTATTTGGCAGCGGAAAAATCACGTGATTGTATTGAAACTGGAATGACTACGTCATCAGTTGACTGTGTTTGCGGCGTCTTTGATCTCGCTTTACTCATTGCATATGAGTAACACAGATTTACTCTAGTTTCTTTGTTTAGTTTCACTTTCGGGATTGTTGATATAGATCTAATAATTACTGGCATCTGTGATCAGCATTCAGAAAAATAAAAGTTAATTCTGCCGTTTGTTGAGAAATGAATGTTACTAGCGAGTGTGAATTTAGTACAAAGCAGACAGCATGCACATTTCGTTTATCAAAAAGGTAAAACTCGAGTGTTCCAATTCGCTACCATAAATGCTCTAAAATAGGTTGACAGAATTCCCTATCGCAAGAAATATCTGTTTTGGTTGTAAAATTATTGCTTACACCTGAAGATGCTGATCAAAATTTTTGTGCGTGAAATCACCTACGGGACCGTAATTTTGTACATTATTTCTTTCAATTTGGCGTGAATGGACACTCTGGTTTCTGCTCTTTTTTTTTTTTTTTTTTCCCAATTAAAAAGTAAACGGCGCAAACCGGCAGCATAGACGGCGATATCGCCGGCCGCCGGCTGATTTTGTCATTTACTCCAATCCCAAGTTTTGATATGAACGCTTAACTGTGGCCCATTGTTTTGGAAAATGACCCCTCAAAATCTTGTGTGGTGGGCCCTGTGACCCACAGGTCTCTGAAACAATCTGAAGCTCTGATAGGTAGAAAAGACCCAGATGTAACCATTCAAACAGATGCAAGTAAGATAGGCTGGGGTGTTTTGTTTAATGGCTCTGAAATAGGCGGTCGTTGGACAAAACAAGAAAGTTTATACGATATAAATGTATTGGAAATACTTGCTGTCTGGTTTGCCTTAAAATCTTTATCAGAAAATCTTAAAGGCAAACATATTAAAATTATGTCAGACTCTTCTACTACAGTGTGCTATATTGCCAACATGGGGGGAGTCCGTTCAGTAGATTGTAACAAGGTAGCAAAGCTAATTTGGTCATGGTGTCTTGAAAATAAGGCTTGGATTTCGGTGACTCATATTCCGGGGAAAATTAATCTGGCAGATGCCCCTTCCCGACAATTCAATGATAAAACAGAATGGGAGCTGAATGATCAGGTTTTCAGCCAACTTTGTGATATATGGCAGAATCCATGCATAGACCTTTTTGCCTCTAGACTCAACAATAAAATAGAGCAATACTGTTCTTGGAAACCCGATCCTTCAGCTACATTCATTGATGCTTTTACAGTGGATTGGAGTATGTTTGATTTAGTGTATATTTTTCCTCCTTTCAGCTTGCTCAGCAGCTGCGTTCGAAAAATTCAGAACAACCAAGTACAAGCTATTCTTATTGCACCTCTTTGGGAAACTCAGTTATGGTTCAGTCCACTGATGAAAATGCTGGTTGCAGCTCCGATGATTTTACCGAAAACGAAACGTCTACTTTCCCTTCCACACACAAAGGACACTCATCCTCTGTCAGAAAAACTTGTGATGATGGCATGCAGAATATCCGGAATATCTACAGAGAGCGAGGCCTTTCTTCAAAAGCAACCTGCATCATCATGGCCCCCTGGAGAACTTCAACCAAGAAGGGATATAAAACATATATACAAAGATGGCTTAGATATTGTTGTGAAAGGAAAATTAGTCAAGTTTCGCCTTCTGTAAATCAAGTTATTGAGTTTTTGACGAGTTTTATTTCATGATGGACTAACTTACAGCTCAATTGACCAAACGCCAATCGATAGATCGCTCCGCCCCCAATATCACGTGACGTATCGATTCGGAATCTAGGACAACGAACACATGGCGGATGTAAACAAGCTGAAGGATTTACCGGCCGGTATCGGTACTTTCCAGCTATTTGTTCTAATATCGACGATGTTTCGACAACCCTGATA